>BGPR01005653.1:18972-90679 GCA_013235015.1 Araneus ventricosus
TATTTAATAAATATTTGACGTAGTAGACCTTTTTTCACAAAGTAGAATATTTTTATGAAAAACTATTAATATAGAAAATCATATTTAAACTCTAATATGAAGAAATGGTGTGAAACAAAACTTATTTCAACAAGATTAGTATATTATATATTAAATAATATGTTCCTTTTAGTATATGAATTTGATGACTAAGACTTTTAGTTTCGGATGAGAAATCCACTACTATTGTGACTGTGATTTACGCTACAATTGTGATTGTCTATTATAATATTTAACACAAATCTGCTATTATCAAGGAGAATTTGGAGCTCTTTAACATTGATTTTTTTTTCTTCAAGAGAAAAAAGTAAGAAACCCGATATAGTATTTATACTTTGCGAAACACGCGTTCCAGTTTTAAAATAATCTATAACAAATTAATAAACATTTATACAGAGTGTCCAATCTATACGTAGCCGAATATCTAATTTATAAAACATTAGAGATGGCTTATGCTTCCAACTGGAAACTGCTTTAAATGACACAAGAAATTATATTTTATATTTTTTCAGTCATTGAATGTTTCTCTGAAAAAAGTTTCTTTATTTTAAGCCGATCAGCAACCGCATCAAGTAAACGCTGTTCGTTGATTAGAGTCGCTTCCTCAAAATGTCCATTGAATTAGTCTACAATCGAATAAAACAACGATATTCAAAGCTTTATTACTGGGTCAATTTGAGAGGCAGAAGAGTGGTGTTTAAATATTAGTGTGTCAAAAATATTTTATTAAATATGGCTAATAGTACAGGGGATATAAAAATTTAGACATTACCAATTTTAACAATAGCTTATGTACTCAAAAATCATAAAATATAATTCTTTATGCCATTTAAAGCAATTTTCTAACTGGAAGTGCGTATCTACCCTTAACGGTTTAGAAATTAGCTACTGGGCCACGTTTACAATGGGCACCTTGTGTTTAAGGAAGTGTAATTTAGAAAGCTGATCATTTCATATAATATGTGATATTTTATTTCGAAATTCCATCTTTGAAATATATATTATTTTTAATGTTATAATGAATTTTAAAAGCACTGAGTGTCTAGGAGACCATAAATATATTTTTAAAACTGACTGATGGAAAGTAATTTGGTACACAAATTTCATTCGTGTAGATTTAGAAGGAGCCACCTCATTAATATAACCCTTAGAAATGATTGTTACTCAATCACGAAAAATCAATTTTATGTAAAATACTTCGTAACATTTCAAAAACTTTTTAAAGCTTTATTTCAAACATCACTAATTAGAAATTTAAAACTTGATATTTTCAATGATAAACTATTCCATTCTAAGAAAAACGAATCCGTAGTCAAGTAAATCTAATTTACATTGGATTAATTATCATTTTTAAATAACAAAACTTCACATTTTTTATAAAAATTACATTTGTATTTTGTAAATTCATGTTCAATGTTAACCCTTAAAAGCGCGATTTTATAAAATTTTATTTAAAAATGTTTTTTGTCTCTCATTTCTTGAATGAAATATTGGAAAAATACTTTAAAAAATCTTATTTTATTTTAAGTATGGTTTATTGCTAAAAAACTGTTTGTTACCTATTTAAAGCACAGGAACTTTATTTCAGAAAAAAAATTATTGATAAAATTCTATAATGTCAAACACCGATGAATTTTAATAAATAATAATAATGGGCATAAGGCGAATTTCCTTCAACATTGTAGAATTAAATATGGTATTCTCAAGCGTACAAGCAAAGCAAAAAAGATATAGCCTCAAGTGAAAAAGCATTAATTTATTTTTTTATCAGCACTTAGGGTTCCATCTATATGATGTAAATTTATTTAATAAAAATTTCAGTATGTGTCCTATTGGCAACGACAGGCATTAGAACTTCAGTCTTATTTTCAAGACTTCAGAAGATAAAATTGGACACATTGAGGCAACGCTGTTCTTTATAGATTTGAAAAAATATCCTTGGAAAGAAAAAATATATCCGAAAAACAGCCTGATTTCTGGGTACGAGGACGCATAGTTAATAAATTAATTTAATGTTTATAAATTCTGAAATCAAAGCAATGGTCAATGTCTGCATGATTTTCTCAACCCATCCCTTTCTGGTTTTTTTACTGTATTAAACTAATTAATTTTCAAATTCTAAATAAATAAAATAACATATCTTCAGCTGTATATAATTCATATTTTATAAGTAATAATTCTGTTCTTTCCCGTGATTAAATCACATAATATGAATTAATGAAGATATTGTTTGCGGATGACCTAATTTATTTACAGAAAATAAATAAAACGTCATATCATATCAAATCAAGATACATAACATAAATCAGGAAATAAATAATTTGGAATGAAGCAGTTAGGTTTGAGAATTCAAATTTCGTTGCAATGTATAAAATTTGAAAATATCTTTATTCAACAATGATGCAAAATATCTAATATATAAAATATATATATTATATAAATGATATAAAATATATATAACATATAAATGATATCAAATATATATATGATATAAATGATATAATATATCTACATTCATCAATGATACAGAAAATTATTATTTATCAAACTACTGCAACAAAATCATGAATGAAAGACAAGAAAATATAACTCACTTACCAGTTTCTAAAATAAGGAATAAATATTGTTACATTTTTATCTCATTCAAAAATTAGATATAATCTCAAATTGATGATTCACGAATATTTCTCCTTCAAATTATAAAATGAAAATATGTAATTATGTCTTAGTCATATTTTAGAGAAGCACGTAGCAACTGAAAAGAAAATTTTAAGATTTATCTTCTAATTTGTTTCTTAAAATTTATTACTCTATTGATCAAGATATCATTGCTTGTTCTTTCAATGTGAAATTGAACTAACAATTTCTTTTTAATATCTTGATTTTTAGAGTGCATAATGTTTCGAAATAACCCATATAATGCCACAATTTGTGATTACTTGGACCCAAAACAAAACAAAGCAAAAATTGATTGAAAACCGTTTTCTAATTTGAAGTTATAGATTTAATTCCCCTTTTCTGCAACAAGTAGTAAAACTAGCTGCATTTTCAAATTTAATATCAAAAACTAAAGCATTGTTATAACTAAAATGTATCTAAATATTTTATTTCTAGACTCAATTTTATACTTGAGAGCATCTCCTAATTGATTATAACATTGAAAATGTAGCTTAGATCCTAGTAATTCCAACTTTATGGTTAATTGAAATTTTTAAGACTTATTATATTAATATAAAGTTGAAATCTTGGTTTGAAGAAAACGAAACCTAAAATATTAGGAAATATACCGGAAGGTGTAACCCCAAGTTATATGGACCCAAATTTTGTACCATACCCACATAATAATATCTCCAGTTCTAATTTCAGCCCAGATGTAAAAAAAAAATCGATGTATCCTTGAAGTAATAAGGCATCGAACTGATTCGAAACCAGCACCTGATACAACGTATTCAATAAGTTAAGTTATAATAACGCCCCGTTTTGAAGCAACACGAGGGCTATTTATGGACGAACCTCGTAATTTTGAACCGCGGTCAGATGACGAGGACGACACCTGAGCTGGCACCCCTCTCCAAACTTCCGCGCCACACCAACCAACGGGAGGGCCTTTGGCCACTACGTATGAATTAGCGCGCAGCAGGCCCCATACATGGCGGATCTTCGGTGGAATCGGGTTTTGAACCTGCGACCCTCCGGTCCAGGGGTCGAGACGTTACCACTAGGCCACCGCGGCCTCAACGCATTCAATAATAACTCAAGTCGGCAGTATTGAGAAAGCTACGTAAATTAAAACAAAATTCATTTTCAGACAACTTAAAAATCAATATTCTCTCAATCGAAATTTCCACGCAATGAGTGAGGTATACAACTATTAAACAAGATTTTAAAAAACACTCCTTTTTAAAGATTCCTTGTTCAAACTTTTAAACATTTATCACTTATTCATTCTCCTATCCATTCAATATTGAAATGAGGTTTCAGTCGTGGCCAAGCTAATCTTCCTAGGGTATTAAATAAATAAGCCGAAGCACATGAAGCTGATTATGAAGGAGCCATTCCAAGAACCGATCCCTATCTGCTGCGATTGCTTTAATCTGAGGTAAAAGCTCTGAACGGACCTTCACACTGCCTTCTCAACGAGAAGACATTCGCCGAGAGAATTTTACAACTCTTCGCTGTCAGCAGCCAGAGTTTAATCAGGAACTACATAATTAAACTTTTAATCGAAGACAACCCTCCCCTCAGTCCCATTCCTGATTGGATGCGGACGCAATTGACGAAATCGCATGAATATTGTAACATGACCATCAGAAGCGATGGGATTTTGAGTTAGTTGTAGAAAATCACGACAATTTCCTTAATTTCTGGGCTAACTTCCCTTCCTAACAGTCGTCTATACTCACAACTGTGAGCGAAGATGTTCGTGAATTGCTTAACATTGAAAATTCCCCCGGGTGCACACGTCATCTGTACTTCTGTTTAGCGTCCATATGGGTAAAATGAGTTTTTAAATATTTACTTTTAAGCTCAACCATGCAAATAAAAGAGATTATTATGCGAGGGATGTTATTAGAACAGGCTGAATACATTTAGTTTGTTTCTAATGATAGACAATATTTAAATTTCATTTCTTTATACTGGTGATAAAGAGATTCAAATGCTTATAGCTGAACTTTTAAGTTCTGAAAAGGTACTAATACATAGGAAAATTATTTTTTCGATTTTATCTATGGGATTTGGTATATTTAATCATTATTTCTAGGCCCAAGTCTGCAAATATTTTATCCCAATTGCGATATTCGAAAAAGTAATAATAGTGGAGTCTTACCTACAATAAAACAAACTTATTTTAAAATAATTATTCCTCAAACTCTAATGAAATGCATTAAATCATAATAATTTTTCGTGATTATTCTTCACTGAAATGTTGAGGAATTGAAGGGACAAGTTGCTATTTGGTTTATTATAACCCAAATCTTGTTTTAGAAAACTCTGCGATCTTTAAGATGCTCAGGTCGAAAAAAATCATAATGCTTATTTAAACAAAATATATATTACAATAATATATTTCTACACTGAGTCAAAGGAAGAATTGTTTATGGTAAAATGTGCCTTTTACTGTTTTTATATACACAGAAAAATATTTTAACAGCTTAAATAATTCGACTCGGGATTGTGATGATTTTTAAAGTACAAATAACTTCCCTGAGTCCGAAAAAGCCTTTTCGAAATTTAGTCTGACTGTTTCTCCTCATGTTTTGCGAGCGTAAATCAGATATACTATGAGCTAGATGCGCATTTTTATGTGTTTCGTCAAGGGAATTGCTTCGAAAAGTTACGTGATTATTCTAAGATGATAATATTTAAGATTTTTTTTAATTGATCAGCTGAAGAAAACTCATTCTATGGTTCGCAATTTAAAAACTTTAAAGGAAAATAAATAGTCTCTTCAAATAACGGACTCATCATTTTTCCATGCCATCAAAGGCTTCTACTGCAGTTTTCTAAGTCAGTTTTCTAATTTCTGTAATGCACCTCAGGGGAGCTCTTACTTTACTGAATCGATAGCAAGGAAAGTGTCTTCCCAAAGAAGGTTTTTTGTTTATCTTCATTTACTTTCTCCACATGCAACACGCCACGAGAGTCATATAAAAGAGATAATACTTAGCAATCTCTTTGATTTGGAAGAATAAGACATAAGTTTCTAAAAATACGGGAAAGGTGTTCACTTATACTGAAATCTCGATATTGATGGGCCGTATTCAGTTGTAACACTTCATTTCAGTGATGAGCCATTTTGAAATAGAATTTACTATCTAGAACTGGATGACACTGGATGGATAAAAAGATTTAAAAAAATTAAATTCGTACTGTTATGAAAAATACATTATACAGCACATCGAATTCATTAGAAACTCAATATTGTAGATAGATTTAAAAGATTGATTTTAGCACATGCAAGTACATTATCTAGGATTTGAGAAAGTAAATTTCGTTACCGATGGGAATGAATTTTCAATTTCCTATCCATCCTGCTTTCTCGAAATCTAAATGCGTCTTGCAGTGAAAAGTAATTTTCATGTTGAGAAAATGGTGGTGTAAGATCACAGGTTTAAAACGTCTTTTTTTGAACTCTAAGTTCTACAAAGAAATACATTTCTTGAGAAAGATAAATCAAGATCTGTCTCAACTATTCGAAATTTTTAGTTTTCCTGATTTCAGAAGGAACTGTGTAAGAATGGTATATTAAATAAGTCCGTGTCGATGACATATTTGTTATTATTGAATAAAAGATCTGAAACAGCCTTTCACAAAATGGCATTGAGTAATTGATGGAAAAGCAAACATCATCCATCATTTTGTCAGTATTAAAGGATATGAAAGATTATCGGCTTCCACAAAGATGAACTACAGAGAAAAATGAAAGGATTCTCTGTGTCTATCTTGATGTAACCACTTCTTTGTATTTACTACATGTCAACAAGATTAGTTTATGGAATAGTTGTCGTTAGTTTGAGACACGATTGCTAAATTGTCTTTATTTTCCAACTTACTAATCAGAGACTACAATGTTGATACACATTCTCAAAAAATGCTATTTATTATTTAGTCCATAATTTACTTTTTTCTTAACGATTTTAATGAATTTATATGCCTGTTGTACCAGATGTTTTCATTTGCTCAATTACATTCTTTGTCTTCTTACTATGGGTGATAATCACACGGTTATACATAATGAGACCAATGTAGCTTAAAACAGGGCACTAATTTGTTAAATCATTCAACCAAAATAGTATTCATCGAAGGGTATGTTTATCAGGTAAGACATTAGAATAAATAAAAGGGCAAGTTCATGAGGTAAGACATCAGAATATATCAAAGGGTAAGTTTATCTGAATAAAGAGTGGGCCATCAGAACGAATCATTTAAAGAACAAACGTGTTTATAAAGACTGAATAATTTCGCTGACGAGAAAAACATATAATAGCATGTATGGAATGAAATGAGTTTTTTTTCTTATATTCAGAAAGATTGTTCGGCTAATTTTCTTTTTCTGGAATCCGATGCCATAACCCCCCTCTCCTCTAATTTTTAATAGAAACGGTGGAATCATTAAATCATTATTTACTGGGAATTAGCTGCCGACAGACAGATATAAATTTTCTCTTACACTCAGAGTTATTTATTTCCATTATAAAGAACGAATGCGACAATTTACATTTTCATGATACAATAAATATCCAGAGTAATGTTTACTTTCTTTCCATGATTTTACGACAGCAATCAATTTGTCCATCTGAAAGAGTGAAGAATTTTCACATTTAAGTCTTCTGCATTTCAGTTCATTTCTACTAATTATATTCGCATTCTGAATAGTTAACGACATTTTTCCCAAGATCTCTGCCTGTGATTTCTTAACATATCATTCTTTCCTTAATTTTCTTATTTTTCTTCACTCCCGTATTTTGTATGCAACTTTATGTTCGAATGGAACATTTTATTCTTACTTCATGTTTTCCGGATTTGATGACAATTGTTTCAGAATAAACATTCTGAAAGCTATTATTTTTCTTAAATTTGCTTGTAACCATTGAATTATTAAATAATCACCTTTATATGTTAATATTTCTGCGGTTTTAGATGTACTAAGCCTTGTTATCACGATCAGTGGTTTGTTGCTCGAGGTTGTATTTGGGGAATTATTTCCTTTCAGAAACCACTAGCCGCACTTTTCCTACGAAAAGCACACAATCTACAACAGTCCATAGGAACTGTACTGAGATTTGCGTTCGTCGACTTGCTGGCCTATGATGTCCGAGCATTAAAAGACTGGAATAGTTGTACCACCACCCAAAACCTTCGACCAACAACGATTTTTTGCTGTCCCACGTCGGCAGATAAGGCGCCCACTGACCATGGGAACAGGGCTTTAAAAATATGTTTGCCCCATCGTAACGAAAGGTGGCTCTTGGCCCAATGCACAAAAATATCTAGAACGACTGAATACTTGGAGCACCTCCGAAACCAATCACATCACTCTCAATCCTTAAGGCACTCCAAATCCTATATAAGATTGTATTTGTTTCTTTTGTACGTTAGGTTGTACAGTTGTCGAACTGTAAAGACATTAGAATTCCAGTCTACTCATGAAGCCAATATCCTAGGTAGCAAAGAAGATTCCGGAAAGATTGCCATTTCACTTTCCACAGGCTATCCGCGGAAACATTTCCGCGCAAACCGTTTCGGAAACAATTCCCGCAAAATTGATGTAGGAAAGCTTTTTTTTTATGAACTGCCTGTCCCATCGTGTGTAGCCCCGTCTTGTATAGTGGTTATTGCATTTGCCTATGAACGCGGGTTTGATCCCCAACTCGGAGGCATGTGAAGTTTTGTCACAATCTACAACGAAATCCTACAAGTAAGTTCTATTAAAAATTATATTAATCAAATTAATTGAAATTAATAATTAAGTTTTGATTAATTAAGATTTCTAATTAATTGACATTCTAGATAATTCTAAGATGACGTCAGAAGAAGGAGTATAAAAAAATGGGGTTGGACCCCCCTGTAGGAGATCGGCTTTGAAAGGGGGTGAAAAATAGGGGGACCCCTCTGCAGAAGTATGGCTTCGGAAAGGGGTTCTATTTTGTACGCCGAAGGAGGGATCTTAACAACCTTTTGAAAAGCATGAAAAAACTTGAGGAAAGCCTGAAACAAGCTTATAATAAAAGCTTGGGTAAATCTTACAGAAAACCTTGTTTCTTGTTGACTAGCGAACCTTTCCGCTACCTTGCCGAAAGGTTCAACCCTTGTCATGGAAACCTTTGTGACAACACTTTACCCTTGCTGAAGACAAGGTTTCCAAAACCTTTTAGACAAGCTTTTCTCTACTATCTGAGATAGGGTTGGCTCTAATAAATCGGCAGCTAATTTTATTATTCAGTCTATTTTATCATCCCATAAACAGATGTTATGTTTCAATTATTTATTAAAGGCGATTTGTTGTTAGACTTCAGAAATTGAAAACAGACCTTTTCCTTCAGTGATTTTAAAAGAGGGAAAGACCATTTTTACCTTTTGGTAATTCTATTCGTTTCCAGAGGCTCTTTGGAAATTTGCTTTTACTAGTAGATCCACTAGACACACCACTGCAAAGACGGCCGCCAAATTTATAATTCAACGAAAAATAAATAGTATAAATGGATGCGATCACCTCCATTACCATCCAAAATCACTTTCATACATGATATAAATATAGTAACAAAAAATTAAATGTTAAAGAAAAAGTTAAATTAAAGATATTAGCTATACTCTCAGAGAAATAATTATTACTAGAATGTGTTTACCTTTAATTAAACTCTAATTATTCACACTTATTTTCTCATTAGTATATGAAATATTTTCCTAATTGTGTCACCTTGATATTGTCAAATATTGTCTTCTAGTTCCCAACTTATCATTAATTGCAATAAAAATCTTCTCAAAATTTTAGATTTTAGCTGAGAAGAACAGATAATTGATCAACACCTTCTTAATGCATTGGGAGATAAGATGTTTATACATTCAATAAATCTATTGGGAGGTCATTTTCTTGTCTCCCCTCCTAAGCAATGGATACGCAACTCATGCCGTGATACAAACTGACATCTGTATGATCATTAATTGTCCATTATATAAGAGTTGCAAGGAGTGAATTAATATTCTATAAATAAAGTAAATATGTAATCCACATTTACTTTATTTATAGAATTATTGTCACACATTAGAATAACACCAGCAAATAAATTTATATTCATTAGTACAGAACATGTAAAACACGTCTTTTCGTACATGCAGAGTGCCCACTAATGTTACTTATACACCCTTTAATTTCAGAACATACGGAGCTATAGTCATAAATGTGGGGTCTAGGTATAGTAAAGTGGCTATACACTACGCCATGAGACCGTCTTCAATGTCACGTGGAGGCAAAATCGGAGTTAGAATCTCTATCTCGAAAACGAAAAGATATAGGGAAAAAAGTCAGTTACAAAGTTGTAGAACATCATTGCTTTAGTACAAATCGATTCCATTGCGGGCATTAATGACAGACAGAACTTTCAAACTTTATTTATTTGTTCACAATTTCCAACACTGTTTCATGACGAAACTGTTAGAAAGAAAGAAAAAAAACTAATTATTACAAATAAACCTTTATTTTAGGTTTTCAAAGTGCTCTCAGCTATAAAACCATCTGGACCTTTCTTTGAATTTCACATTGCACACTTTTTAGCATAATTGGTGTCAGTGGGCAGAAGCATCAGTAATACTTAGTCGAATTTCCTGCAAAGTTAGTGGAGAGGTCGCACCAGGCACCGGTGCCTGGTTTTCGTGTGGGGATTGTTACACGAAAGAAAACATTTTTATCCTTTCGTCCACGTTTTGTGATTTCACAGTTTCGGAAATCTCTAACAAAAAATGTGCGTTTTAAATGCTACATTCATAGTATTAATGTCCATAAAGTGTTTTTTTTGTACTAAATCGATGATGCTCTACAAACTTGCAGTTGACTATTTTTAAATGTATGGTTCTGTTTCAGAGATAGAAATGCTTAATCTGTAGTTTGCCAGTTTGCAGGCTCGTCCTGCTTTTTAATATTGATGAGTATCGTGAGTGCAACAAATTGGGCTACTTGCTCTTCTGCATATTTACCACTGTCTATGATTGAGTTTATTTTATTCATGAAATATTTGTTTCATTTTTTAAGAATATTAGTGCATCTGATTTTATATATAAATAAAAGAGAAATTCATAAATCGTTCGCACGGTACAGATATTTAAATTACTCAATAGAATTACTTCAAATGTTGCTGATAATTCCTATGAACCGTAAGAAAGGTTTGGGAGAAGACTTCTTGACAATTAATTCAATAATTTTTTAGTAAAGAAAATTTATCTTTATGTAGAAAAAATATTTTGATATATAAATATCTGATTATCTAATAAAAATCGTTAGCACGGTACAGGAATCCAAAAAATCCAATTGAATTTCTTCAAATGTTGCTGATAATTCCTATGAAATATTTCTATAAACAAGATTTGGAAGGATTTTTTAAAATTCAAAATTAAGTTTTGGGAAAACTTAATTTTTACTTAAGAAAATTTTTCATTAGATAAAAAGTTCTGTCATTCCTTCTGAATGAAAATTGCAAAAATACGTAATATCATTTTATTTATTTGCCTCCAAATAACTACTCGCAATATTAAATTGTTTATCATTCTTTAACCAGCGGGAGTGACCTCCCCGAAACTTTCTCGCATACGACCAGTAATGTGGGGTGGGTAAACACCCATTAGGTAAATATTCTTGGGGTATTTACCCAAGGCCTAATTATTTTCAGAAAAAAATTATGAATGGTGATTTACAATGAAACATATAAAATTCATGAATTTCTGAAACTTAATATTTTGCAAAAATAATTGCGTATGTTTTCAATTTTTACGCGCGCTGAGGTACCACAACTTTATTTAACGTTTTTGAGTAAGAAATCTTACTACAAATATCACGCAAGATTTCACCATACCTTCAATCTGGAGAATGTCAGAACGAAGTTTCGATTAGGGTTGCCATAATTTCCGAAGCGCGTGTTTGCGGCTCGCTACAATTTCCTTCGTAGACCTCCAAGGTCAAACGCCAACCATACTAACTTAAGTAAAACAAGTATGCGATTATACAGACCTACAGACAGTCAACCCTTTGTCGGATTTGGCCCAAAATTTTATACGGACCTACATTCATGACGATAAAACTGTGTACCAAATTTTATCCATCTAGCTATTCAAGTTTTTGAGTTATAGTGTTCGCATGACAGCGGACAGACAGACAGGCAGACTTCCCGCAGACGGATTGTGTCCAAAATTTGATAGAAACTTACAAATTATATTTAAAGACAACATACCAAATTTCATCCCCGTAGCTCTGATAGTTTTCGAGTTATCGTGTTCACAGACACACACACAGACAGACAGACATAATTCCAAATTGTGTTTTTCGGATTCAGGGAGGTCTAAAACGTGGAGATTCGTCAAAATCTCGAGTTCGAATTTTTTGACGATTACAAAACTTTCTGTTTGTATACTTCGTATACGAGAAAGTAAAAATTAGAAATAACTTTTAGGAAAAATTAGTTTTCGGGATATTAAAAATCATTTGATACAGTTAATAAGTTTTCGGGAACTACTTCAAATTTTGCTCTTAAATACTAAACCATAAGTATGGTTTTAATGACGGTTTCGTGACGATTTATTAAATTGTTAATTTTGCACTGATAAACTATGTTTCCACTAAAAAACTGTGAGATGAGCACGAGATGAATCCATACGACATTTAATTGTTTCCAAAATCAATAAAATTTGTTCCATAGAGGTTGAAAAATGTTAGACTTGAAAACATCTTCAGCCCGAACAACGCCAAGTATTTCAGCAATATTTTACTTTTCATAAGTAGAAAAGGATCAATCAGAACGTGCTTCAGCCATATAAGCATGCGATTGAGATCGAACATCTACAGACAGCTGTGCGACATTTCACTTTTCAATTTATTTCAATAATTTACTTATTAATATTTTAGTTTTTCAAGTAACATACATTCCGAATTATATTTTTATTCGGAGTTTATGTTGATTACATTTATATGAAATATTTTTTATTTTCATTATTTATATTAATGTTAATTCTTTTATTACAGACTGATTACACAAATACACTCAAACCAATTTATATGCGGCCGTTTTATACAATACCTGTTGACCTTATAATTTTTTTAAAAGATGAAAGTATAGCTATATATATATATAATTCAAATTTCAATGTTGAGTCAAAAGGATGGAGAGTATTTCAGTAAAAAAGAACGGATGCTCATCAGGGAAGGTGAAATCCGTACTAACTATTCATATTAACCCTGGAATAATTAGAAAAATCTCAAAATCCCAACACTTTCTGCGAACAGTGTTAACTAATAAAGCTAATAAAACACTGCTTTCACCAGAGTGTTAGGACGGACAAAAAGCCAAATATGAATGACCAACAATTAAAAATGTGCATGCCATAAAGTGGAAAGATGCAAGCAGCATGAAAGAAGGCACAGAACTGATTGCGTCGTATTGGGGTCAGGATGTTTTGAAAGTATCATATTACGTGCATTCGTGCATAAGCTTTGAGTTGGGGCGCGCCGGCGACCAAGATTACGATGGAGACAAATAAAGTGATGAAAATACAGACAAAAAGTTAAAAAAAGAAGGGTATAGACAAAAAATGAATACGAAAAATTATAAAATTAATGGGGAAAATGTATAAATTAAACCATGTTTTTGAAAGTGACTAGAAGAAATTATTTTGAATTTAAGTTAATAAACGACTGAACGATGCATTTTCGTGGAAATCACATTAGACCTTTTTGGCTTGAGTGGCCCTACCATAGTTTAAAACTGCGCCAGCATACCTCTAATATGCCGTTAGAGATTGCATATTAGAGTTCTTAGTAGATTAGTTCTATGTCTACTTTCATGCTGTTTGCAACTTCCCATTTTATTGTAAGTACGTTTTTATTTCTTGGTTATTCAAATTTGGCTTCTTGTCTATCCTAACACTCGGGGTGAAGGCAGTGTTTTATTATCTTTAGTAGCTAATTTTTCTAATTATTCTGTGGTTAGTATGGATATCTAGTACGGATTTCCCTTTTCCTGATGAGCATCCGTTTTTTATTTTACTGAAATATTTTCCATCCTTTTGTCTCTCCATTGAAATTTGAATTGGAAATATTTCCAGAACACTCCAAGAATTGCAGCATTTATTACGCTTTCGTTGTGTTTGTGTTTTATGTTATTTTATTTTATTATTCTCCCCTCATTTTGTTTATTCTTATTTAATTGTTATCACTATAGAAACTTGTTGTTTATGATTGTTTTTCTGTTGTTTTTTATGTAGCTTTTGCTGCTGATATGATTGTTTCTTTTATGTATCATATATATTAACAAAAGAAAAATATACAAAACTATTTTAGAAAAAAGAGAGAACAATCAGATAACAAACAGAACGCTAACGTAAAGGATTCGTTTTCAACAGGAAATCCCATACGAGAGTATAGAATTATTTTTCGGTGTTTTCTACACAAGCTTAAGCCTAACTCTTGAAAAAAGCTTTCTTCCCTGGAATATCGAAAAAACAAAGAAAAGATTCATGTGTATGGATAGAAAAACAACAAAAACAGTGTAAGAAAAAACAATTTTGAAAGGAAATCACACATTCAAAACAAAAAAGAAGAGAAAATTTTCAAAAGTCACTCAAAAAACGTGGTATCATTGATGCAAACACATTCAAAAGTGCTGACTGAATAATTTGAAGGTAAGCGGAAGCGTCACGTGACACAGTTGATATTTTCAGTAGCAGTTAAATGTTAGTTTTATTTATTTAGTGCGAAGTGCCCTACTTAAATTAATTTACGAATAATAATTATCACAGAACCAATAAAAACTAGAAAAATTAAGTTATTGTTTAAAAAATTGTTAAATGATGGAAGATAGAATTTAATTAAGATATATACCAAATATATAAAAAGTTGCTATAAAACGCAAAATTCAGGGTTCATATGAGACCTTGTTGGCTTGGGTGGCCCTTCTGTAATTAAATGTTACGCCAAGATCGCTCTCATAAGCATTCTCCTACTTTCATTTTAAAGCTAAAGAATAAAGACAAATAGAGAGACTTGTGAATTTTATTAGAATCAAGAATATTTTTAGAAATTACTATGTGCTATCTTGTTGAATCTGAATTGTTACAAATGCTACTGATCCTAAGTAATTGATTTACTATTGTGCTTTTATATATTTTTTTGAGATGTTTGAATTCCAAAAGTTTAATCTATTAATAATTAAATTTAAATTCGTTTCATTTATCGTATATGCCTAATTTTATTTCCTTTTGACAATCAATATCTAAATCAAGAAATATAGCTTTATTATTATTTTCACTAGTTTTTGTAAATTTTAGCTCTTCAGGATAAATGCTCCCACAAATTGTAGAAAAATACTTAAAATTAAAAAATTATGACATCATCTTCATATCTAAAAATTAATTTTAACTCTAGAACAGTATTTTTTGTAATAATGTAGAAATAGATTTGAATTAAAGAAGAAAACTAGATCCCCGAGGAATTCCTTTAATCTAGAGGAAAATATTTTGCCATTTGAGATAAAATTATTGAAAACGCCAAGATTAATTATGTCTAGCCAAAATGCTTCTGTGCAATTCAATAAGCTTTTTGAATCGTAATAATATTGCATTAAAATCTCTTTTAATTTATTAAGTGGGATGCTGGTGAACAACTTTTGAAAGTCATATGTCTCAATATGAGTTATTTCATTGTTCTTAGTAAATTCAATTACTTTAATATTATTTTTAATAATCCAGGTAAAATTTTCTTTTTCTACAAAATTAAAAATGATATTTAGGTACTTAGAGAATATTTACCCTGCTTTTTCATGTAGGAATTTGTTCCGCAAGTGATATATCTGAATTTAATGGGCTGTTTGTGGAATTTGGGATAGATTGTAATAAATGGAGGGGTCAAATTATTCTTCAGGCATTTAATTCTTTTATTTGAAGCACGAATTTTTCCCGAACTGTGGTGATGTTAGATTTTAAAATTTTGAACGTTTCAGAAGTTTTCAATTCCTTATCCAGGAGTTCCTAGATAGAGTTTTTTTACAAAAAATGGAAAAGTTACTTGAAATCTCATCAATTTGAGTAATAATGAAGAGTTTTGTAGTTCTTTAATACATCCATTTATTTTTTAAAGGAATATTTTATGTTATTTTTATAATAACAGTAGAACTCGTCATCAACAAAGTTCTTAAATTTGAAATAACAACACCATTTCCAATCTATGAAGAAATGTAGAGGAATATCTAATCTGTTTGATATTTTTAAGCAAAAACAATCAATACTGTTAAGGAAGCTTTTTAATACCTGTTCTCTTTTTATTTTAAATATTGGACCAAATTTGGTACATTTTTCCATAAGTTGTCGTAGTTTAATGTTATTAACTATATATGTCTTTAATTATATATCTAGTCATGCGCTGCATTAATTCTCAAAGTATCACTCAGTTAATACAATTATATGAAATGATTTCTTTATCATTTATCACAAGTACATTTCTGCTATGTATATAAATTTCCACCTGACATTTATATTTCGTATTCATTTTTGACCATTGCTTCATTTGGCTCATAATCAGAAATGGGATTATTGATTAATAAAGTTTTGATCTGGAAAAAAAAACAGTAAGGTATGAAACACTTAAAACCAAAGTACATTATTGAACGCTCTTATATGGGAACTATCTGTGTTCTTAAAATGCCAATACTTTCTTCAATGCTGTTTCAAAATCCTAAGAGGATGATCTGAACAAAAGAAGAGAAACGTTTTTACTACTTTATCGTAAAAGTTCTTGAGAATTTAATAAGTAAATATTGGGTATCGGTAATCCTCGAGTTCAACTAAACATTTAGTAATGGAAAATGTATTTACTTTTTCTTATTTACAAGTGAAGTATAGAAGAAAACTGAAGAAAAACTCGATCGGTTTTTTACCCTACTTTTCCGATTTTTTCTATCGATATCCGGGAAATAGAGAGATGCCCGGATTGGTTACATTGACTCGGACACCATTCAGAAGTTGACATCCAATACAAATTAAATTCCAAAGAACTATCGGATACAATAACAACGTGAAAGTCTCCCATCAGGTGCTCAAACATAAAAAAAAGAAGGAATAAAACTACGAAATACATCATCAAAGGTTGAATTAAGCCGAAAGGAGATCAATTGCTTTAAAATTCAAATAACCAATTTCTTTTCTTCACATTTTTGTTAAAGACCAATATCATACGAAGACTTGAAAAAACAGGCAAAAGAATTTGAAAAACTAACATTTGAAATCAAAATAAGAAAATATACAGTGTGCTAATCAGTGGAATGAAAAGGTTTCTTTTAAAAAAATAATTGAAAAACGAAATAACATAAGACATCTTTTATTTGAATTTCTTTTTAATTGCCGTAATTTATTTTTAAAGATAAAGGAATTATGAATTACGTATGATTCAAACTATGCATAATTTTTAGATAGTCAATATATAACGAAGCTATATACCAACATAACATGAAAAACACTGCTGTTGGTGAAATTGTTAGTCGATCTCAGTTATAAAATACACTTCATCTCTTCAAATAATATTCAAAAGGCGTTTATTCCCTTTCAAACGCAGACGCATTTTCAAACCATCAATTTTTTTCAAAATTCCTTCACATTCTCCCTCTCACATCTGAAACACAGAGAATAAAAAGAAATTTCTCTACCGTTGTGTAGAAGAGAAATTTTAAATTACTGTAATTAATGATGATATTTCAAATAACTGTATTTGATGGTGAGATTTTAAAACACTGTAAATTAAGAACCAGAAGTCAAGATGAAAGGAAATTTTACATGGCTACACTTGAAGTAATGTGAATTTTTTTTTTTGCAAGGAATTTTTTTTTTCTTAAACGGTAGACAACATGCTGAATATTTTTTGGAATGACTTAGATGTTGTTTGAGGAATTCGTCTCTTGATGTTACCAAGAATATTGTCACTGTTCATATGTCTATTATTCCTAACAAAAATTTGGTATTTCCCCCTAGCAGACTATTGCTTTCTATTGACTAACAGCATTCACCTGTTTGGCGAGTTCGTATGAGACATTTCGCTAGGGCCAGATTTCCCATAGGAAAACTTAGGCCATGATAACAACCAAATATTTACAAATTTATCAGTTTTATTTCAAAAAGCCATAAAATATGAATTTTTTAAGATTTGTATTAAATATATTGAGTGATGCAGTCTTCTGTGGTCGTTATTGTCCTCGCCATTGAACTTATTTGCATTGAAAGAGATTTTAAAAGATGTGTCTACTTCAATAACTCTTCAAACCTATTCACGGACAAAATCGCGGACGAAGAAGTTCTAGCACGTATTTTAGACGATTTCAAGAAATGTTATTTTAGAATGCATAATTATGTTATTTCATAAGTAGCACAATTTTGAATTAAAAATTAAAAATGGTTCAAAGGTTGTATGAAGTGCTTATATATTCGAAAAATAAACTATTGTATATTAAATTGAAAATTATAAATTAACTTTATTGATACAGAGTAGAAAATGTTTTCGCCTATGGCATAGAACTGTGTAAATCTGGCCCTACATTTCCCCCTAAAACGAATTATCCTTTGTAGGATATCTTTGTAATGACCCTCACAGCGCTAACAATCGGAAAATTTTTGAAGTTTATTTTTTATCACCAAACAAACTCTCGCAGGTTCCGGTATATCGCAGTGAAATTTCAAGTTATTTCCATCAGTATTTTCTAATTTACATCATTTTAATTATAATCGTTACGTAAATTCAAATAGTGTAACACACATACTTTCGCTGTACTCAAGAAATGAAATAAATAATTTTTCTTTGTAGAAATTTATATACAATCATTTCAGGATTTCTTTCTTTAGAATTTTTTCCTTCTCGGGAATAGATAAAGTGAAAGTAGTTTGGAAACGTAAGAGATGGTGGCAAGGGAATATAACACTTCCCTCTATCTTTTATTTCGTTTCCCGATATCCAAAGAGCACCCAACCCTCGATATCTTCTGACACAGAGAGGAAAAGTCCAACCTATCCATGAATCAGTGAATGTCAGTAGCGTCATACAGACGCCTTTTTTTATGGGATTGACATATATTGTCGTATTGAGGGGATGAACTACAAATGTAAAAATGAAATTTTTTTTCGGGACAGAATGGACGCAGATTTGACAAATTTTACTATATTGTGAATTTTCGTTTTCTCCTTCTTAAGGCAATTTTTTCAACGTTTCGAATTGCAGAAATTTATGTTACTTCAATTTTTCATTCCCTACCAGTGCTAAATTTATTTACAAATAGTTATTTTTAATATCAAAAGTTTTGAAATTTTTGGTTATTATATTTATTGAATTTTGGAAAATAAAGACAAAACATATGATCTATAGATTTATTGTTTAGAACTTATCCTTAGGATTTAAATGGAACTCATAAATATCATGACCAAAATTAATATTATTCTTTTAATCTCTATCTATTTTATTGTAAAAATATGAATTTGAATCTAAACGAAGAATATATGGCTTGGACTAATATCACACATTTTTATTGAAATCCAATATAAAAATACGTATCAGAGTAAATATTTGCTTCATAATTATTAATCCTTACAATTTTTAATTCTGTATGAATATAAATCTGGTAAAACTCATAAGAAGTATTTTCTTATGACTTAAACTCTGTTTGCATTATGGTTTTAGATTTTAAATTTAAAAACTGAATTAGCGATTACATTTAAATCTAAGGCAGAATCCTGATCCTTTAGATTCAATTTGAAGAGCTTCGTTACATGCTTCGTTTTAGGATCAAATAAGCTATTCTTTATTCACATTTCAATTAAGCGAAATCCTGGAATGAGAACCCGCAATTGAGTTTTGAGATAAAGTCATTACGGAATTACTGCAAAAACGTAAGATTTTGTAGTCAAGTCATTTATCTTCTATTAAGAAACTTTTGCAGGAATCAATACACTTATAAAAGTTAAAATCTATCCTTTTATTGATTTTTGTGAAAAGTTTTACGAACGATTATTTGAAACATCATACAGATCATTAAAAGTTTATTGCGACAGGGAAGTGTTTTATTAGTATTTGATTCGAAGAAGAAATCGAATTAGCTTTTAGAAAAGTTATCAAATATGAGATACTATTTAAATATGTTTACTACTCTTATAGCAATACATATAAGCTCAAACTAAATAAATGTTCAACTTTATTTCTACCTTCAGAAAACATGTTTTTGTCTAAACAAATAGGACGGAAAATCACCAGTGTGCGGAACGAAAATTTAATAATTAACTTAAGTTTAGAGAAAGAATTTACATTGCACCTTTATTAAAATGTTGACAACTATGTTTAAACTTTATTTTAAAAATAGCATTCTCTTCATTTATGATATCAACACTTCAAATATACTCTCAAATACACAACGCATTTTTCTTACAAATTACTTGAGATTTGGTTGCATGTCTTTTGAAATGAAAATTAGAATTGCTTTCAGAATCTGCACTTCACGAGAGAGATAAAAATGTAGCCAACTAAAGAGCATTATCGGATACACCAGTATTTCTGTTGCGGAGTAATAATTAATTTTATGTTTATTTATGACACTCATTACCCAAAAATTTAGAATCATAAAAAAATTGAAGTTCTCACGCGAAAAACTAAAGATATTTCTAATGAGAAAGCTTTAAAAGTTTTATATTTCAGGGGTGTCACAAGAGAGAGAGAGAGAGAGCTCAAATCTAGAATACTGCAGTTTTACTTGGTAACTAAATACAAACAAAATGGTAACAGTTTGGTAACAGTAACATGGTAACAAATGCAAACAGTTTGGAAAATACTAACTAAATTATTACGTCATTTATTTTGCAAAACTAATCCTTTTTATTTTTAGGATATATGTTGATGTTATCTGCGTTATATTTTGAATATTCCTAGTTCGAAATTTCAAAGAGATCCTTCCTGGCTTTCTGTTTTTTTTTTATAAAGTCATCAGTCATAGGGTTGATTGCACTGACATATTAATTATTTTCCTTTTGTTTTGGCTAACAAAACTTTCTTGAATAAGATGTTGTTTCAGAATGCGTTTGTTAAATTTAATTACACTGATAAATTTTCTTTATATGAATTTAATAAAATTATTTTAATATTTTCTGGAGACCTTGATATTTTGATATGTCCTTTTGATTGTTATTGATATTGTGATATGTTTGACAGATTAATTTTTTATTGCTTTTGAATTCTAAACTAGTTCAAATAATTAATTTAAGAACGAATGTTCCAAATTATCTGGTTTTCGTTGCATTTAGAATAATTTATTGTAATATTTCATTTAATTAAAATATCTGGCAGAAATTATCGTTTTGCAATTTTATCGCAAACATTTCTAAAGAATATTGGCACGTATTCTTTTTACTACATTGTTGCTGACTTTGCAACTCGGTTAGACAAAACTTTCTTGTTCTTTTGTGAGAATGGAAAAATAAGACAAGAAAAATCATTCTATGAAGAAGATATTGCCAAGGCGTGAATAATTTATACATAAAAAGATAAAAATATTGTACATCTTTCGTTAGTCAACTCCGGCAAGAATATTCTACATCCTTTTCAAATAAAGTTAGGGGATTTCAAAAACTTGTTAAAGCAATGGAAGAAAAGATAGTCTTGGATTTCATTATGTGAAGGGAAAATTATCCCGTATAAGAGAATCTAATTTCAAGGAAGTAATTTTTGTAGTTCCCCCTATACCATCTTTGATTGAAGATAAAATTCGAAGATCTATGAGATGAAATAAAAAAGTCTGATTTGAAAGCATTCAGAAGTATAATTCAATTTTTTTAGGAAACCTTAAAGCGCGAATCTACCGCGAGATAATGGGCTGCACCAGGCTCAACACCGTGTTTAACTGATTCATAATCAAATATCTTTTTCGCTTTTTTTGTTTAACATCTTATTTCTTAGATGATCGAAATTCGATTTCTTGCTTTTCGAATTGCTTAGTCTCTAAATATCCATAGTTTTAATTATCTTCAAAAACTTTTCAACATTTTCTAACTATACAAAACTTTTTAGTCAGTGCTACTAGAAATTTGCATAGAACAGTAATTTATAGATTCATTAAATCCATACGGCTGTTTAATTGTGAGTATTTTAATTCTGTTTAAATATGAATTCCCTTTAAAAATAAGAAATCATACTTGTATTAACACGATAATAATATTCAAAGGGAATAAAATAATAAACCTAAAGCAAAAAGCTCCACAATATTTAGAATTGTTGCATTTATACTTTAGCCTATGTCGTTAGTTATCGTAAAGAGAAGCTTGTACTTTTATTTCACGAAAAAGAACACTGATGGATATATGAAGCTAAAATTTAAAATTTTCCGTATTTAGGTCCTTTTTAAACTAAATGGAATGAATTATATCCTTTAGTTTATATAAATAGCTGTTATAAAAGTAAGCATTCATTTATGGTAGTATTACCTAAAAATTAGAAGAACACTAATTTAATAGTTAATATATGAGTGTGAGATAATTATACTCTATAATATTTTTAACCACATATTTTCCGAGAATTTTTGAGGACACAAAATATAAGGATAAAATGGAAAAAGAAAAACTCTTTAGCAAATTTCCTTAAATATATGTTTGCAATTTGAAAGAGGGGAAAAAAAAGAGACGTCAAAGAACAAATTTTCCCTAATTACATGCTTTTGGAATCTAAAAGCCTTTTAGAGACTTTACAATGGTAAAAAGCGGTTTCACTCGAAATCTTAAATGAAATATTCATTAGTCAATTAATACTTTCAAATTCTTTACAAATTAGTCTCAAAATGTGTAGGGACTCTGAATTTAAACAAGAAATAACCCTTTAACTGCTGACGAAATCTTGCACAATTCGCTCCCCATTGCCACTTGATCCTACATGGTACAACTTTTTTGTTGTCCTTACCGTTGCATCTCTCTCCCATATTTGAGACATGGGCATATCCCAGGCAAATGGTTCTGGATCTCTCTTTCCCCCCTTCGATACCCCTTGATTAATCCTTTTTTAGTACTCCATACTTTCATATCCCTCCCCCTCCAACCATCCCCATCACAAAGCATCATATTCCGACATTTCTGATCCTGAAGATGACGGAAAATAGTCATCTAAATCACTCTCATCAGTGTCAGACATTTTCGTAAAAATATCTTCTATTTTGCACAATAAATGAAAACGGAAGCAAAAGAAGAATAAAAAAAGCACGACCTACTCAAACAGAAACAGAAGCAAAACTGCACAGCTATGACTTTCACCGTTTCAGAAGCATCCCCTTTACCAATACCCTACCCCTCTTCTCTGAAATAAGAAAATTCGTTTCAAACATTGTCCCAGATAGCAATTTTAGTTTGCAGCAAGCTTGCCACAAATTTGTCATGACAAGAGTGCAAGTTTGTCACAAATTTGTCATGACAAGAGTGCAAGCTTGCAGTAATGTTGCAGCAAGTTAACGAAAGCTCCGAAGTCACCATGAAACGAACTTGCAGCAAGCTTGCCGTGTCAAACTCATTGAAAATTATAGCAAAAACAGAGCACGAACACAACCCGGGATAGAACTCGCGACCTCCCGGTTCCGAAGCGGAGACGCTAACCATTGAGCCAGTTGAACTCGGAGAGTAGAAGCTAGATTTCGCTAATACATCGTTCGATTCGATTCGTATACGATTTATTTTTAACTATTTTCTGGATTTCATTAATTTTTTGAGTTGAGAATATGATTTGAATTCAAAGAGAGAGCGATTTTCGCTAATAACTATGTTTTGCTAGTAGAATAAATTATGAAATTAGAGTTCAAAAATAATTACTTTAAAATGGGACAAAATGTCTAGTTATTATTGTTCAACAAACACTGACTGTTTTTTAGATTTAATTTTGTTTATAAACGTTAAAATTTCAACATTAAGAAAAAGGCTATATAGTTTTCTTTAAAGTGAGAGTGACATATTTAGTAAAAAGATGGAAAATGTTTCAAAAATTTTTTTTTATAAAAAGTTATTTTTTTCACAAATTATCATTGATTTATTGAATTAATAAAAAGAATTACGGTCTAGAAGATGTTATTAAAAATCGGATGTTTTTTAAAACAGAGACAAAGATAATTATCTCTTTATTGTGCTATCTTTGCAGGAAGCTTGTTTTGCAAAATTGCAGCAAGTTTGATTTGCAAGGAGGTGGCGCTATTTGTCACATCGAACTTGCTACAAGTTCGATTCAAGTTTGACGCTTCAAATTTTGCCATGACAAGTCAAAATCAAACTTGCTGCAAACTTACGTGCTATCTGGGGTCAAGGTCATTTTATGGCATTCCAAGGCCGTGGGAGCAGTTTTCTTTATAGCAGCGCAATGCAAAGGATCGTACTTCGGAAAGGCATATATATACGCCGGCGGCAGTTAACGCATCGGTTGAGTGAGGCGTATATATACGCCGGCGGCAGTTAAGGGGTAAATTGAAATAATTTATGAATTAATTTCAAATTTCATCATTTAATGTACAGATTTAAACTCTTAAACTAGTTCGATTTCAGTTGCTATACTTCTTAATTTTTTATTTTTGTTTAAGAAAATTAAACAACTTTCTTTTATCATAAAGAAATTCTTACTTATTTTAGAGACATGCTTAAAATGTGTACTAAAATTTAAAATTCAATGCATTTTTAAACTTTAATCAGAAGATTCCAACTATTAGTCCTATGAATCAATTTCCCGCATTTGTTTAAATCTTGATCCTCTTCGAACATTTTTTTTATAATCTCGTCATTTGAAGTAATTGGTATCGAAATATATATTGTGTTACTTGTGCTTTTTAAGTTATTTTATTATTTATTTTTGAATTCACCACATGATTTTTTTACTTAAATTAAATTCATTTATTGTTATTTTCAAATTTTCCTTATTTTACATCTCCGACCAACTTATTGTTTTGCGTCATCCACAGATTAAGAAACCTTTTCTCGATATCTGAGTCTCCATTTTTGATCATCGTTATTATTTTTATCATTCCAGATTTTTTTATATTGATGGAAAAGTCACATAGGTGCATTTCTGGAAAACTCGAGTCTATGATATTATCATTGTGATGTATCTCAGCATAATATGAAGAATTGTAGAGCCTTCTTTATCAAAAATAATATATTTATTGGACGTCTACCACAGCACAAACATGTAAAAAAAACACAAACACTTACATCACAAACGTTACATCACATCTTACATAGAATTCCAAGTACAATTCACTATTCTTTTCCGTTGCTAGGCAACGTTAGCAAAAGACGATATATCGTTGCCAAACTATTTTTATAACCTTTAGAAAAGATTTAATGCCAAACGATATATTTAATTAATTTCTATTTCAGCCAATCGATATTTTTAAATTAATTACTTTTATGACCAAACTATTTTTTAATCTAATTAATTTCTTTCTTTAAATATTTTGATAATCCTACAAATATGTTTTTTATTCGTTGCGAATATCACATCATTGGGATAAAGACGGACTGTTTGTGATACACTAAATATTCGCTTAAACGTCACCGTTCAGACCAGGGCTTTGACGGATAATAGAAATCTTTCATACATATGTGCAGTAACGCTATTTCACTGCTGGATTGGGACGAAAATAAAAATGATATCCTTTAAAAGTGAATCATGTATTGATATTGTTTTTAATTTTACAAAACGATCAATGTAAATTTAAAGAATAAGAGTAGTAATGTATTACTATATGCCTACATTACTTTAGCGATGACGGATAGCAGTATCCGACGGCTAAAAGAGAGACGGTTAATCGAAATTTCACTGAAGTGCATACAGGGGTGTATAATATGCACTCAAATTTATCAGGCTAACAGGAAAATGCTAACTAAAGACGGTTTATTCTTAATTAACAATGATTAATTATCGTTAATATCTTATCTTCTGATTAATTATATTTTGAACGTTGCTTATGTTTAATAGATATTTTAGTTAATCATTATTATATATGGCATATGAAATTATTTGTATTTCATAAAATCAATCCTTCATTGATACACATTCCTTTTTTTCAATTTTTATTCATTGCAATTAAATTGCTGTTCAGAAAAGCCGGATTCAATTAAAATACATGATATACTACCATCACAAAGAATATTTCTAAATTATTTATTATAACTGTAGCTAAAGGAATTCACTACATTTTTCTGTAGTTTTGTTAATTAAAGTTAAATAAATAATAAATTGGACATTTTAAAATTGATTAAAAAAATTAATAAACACTTGTCAGTATTTTTAAGGCGGTTCAAACGGAACCCTTTCAGTATATAGGCGTCATTAGGAAAGTAATAAACGTTTGGGTATGCGCACCACTGTGAAAGTGCCAGATGCCCCGGTTCCAGGCTAATCAGTTTCAGGGACACTTCTACCAACTTTTCGCGGAATTACATCACTTTCTAATGGTTATTGCTGTTTTGGTAAACAAACAAATTGTCCAAGAAAATCAAGTGTGTGAAGAGAGATCTGTAATCCGATTTCTAAACGTGCGTCCGAACGAAATTTATGGTTAAATCAAAACAGTGTATGGTGATGTGATGGATGAATCATCTGTGAGCAATTGGAGCCGAAATTTTAATGACGGAAGACAGAACGTACAAAATGAGAAGAGAATTGGCCATCATTATGAATCAGCTAGTGCAGTCGATCAGAAAATCATCAAACAAGATGGGTGTCTGAGTTTGATCAGTGACTCTCATTTGTTCGTGAAACTTAGCCTTTAGGCTACTGGGACTTAAAAACCAAAAGAACTGCGTTGAATGCGAGGAGTGAAATCCTCCTTTGTGACTGGTACAGCAGTTGTACCGACCCGCATTCAAAGGTAAAAACAATTCTGGTACAAGAGTTGTTCCCGTAAGGAAAAGGTTAAAGAGTTTCCGGGTGGAAAATATTTTGAGAACGATGATGATTTTAAAGAAGTTGTCATTGCTTATCTCAATGGACGGGCTGCAGAGGAATATGACCATATTATAGGAAAGCTCGACATAAGATATGATAAATGTTTGCATTTGCAAGGGTGATTTTCAAAAGCAATGAATGCATGAAAATTTTGGCCTTAACCGGTTTGGACGTAAGTCATAAGGGCATCGATATTTTCTCCTTTCCTTCTTCGGTTTGCCACGAATTTTTAATTCGCGTAAAGGCACTATAAAATTTTTTCAGCAGATGGCGCAACTTGTCCACGTCTCTGAAATGCTTTCCATCCGGGTCAAAGGCATTTTTTTAACCTTCAAATAATAGAAGCGTAAATTTATGCAGAAAAAAATACGCCTTTTTTTATGAATGCTTTTGGTAGAAACAAAATTGACCCGTTAAGGAGTTAAAAATGGGTATTACTTTCCTTGCGACCCTCTTATTAATATAGAAATGGTCTTTTACAACTTTTTAACAGCTGCACAAATATTGAATTCAAATGGTATTTCATAATTTTATTATTTAGAAGAAAATGAGTATTATTATTATGGATGGTGTATGTTGCTTCTGCTTTTGTCGCTGCGATTTCAAAGTTTTTATTATTTTAGAAAAATATAAATAAAATAAACGAGATTTAAGAATGTCACAAATTTAGATTTACAGGACATTTTTTCGTATACTGTTTGTTAAAAACTTATAAATATTATTATTTCACTATTTTAGGTATTCTTCCAATCTCTAAAACTGATTTATCCACTTAACCGAAGAAAAGTGCTCTTACGTACATTTGTAGCAGCTCCCTCTTCAAACAAACACGGCTTGATAGAGCGCCCGCATTAAACAACTCAAGCTATCTGATATATGCCCTGGTCAGAATTTTATAGCCTTCCGCCAATATCTCATCTCTCTCTATTTTAGGCAGTCTTTTTTGACATCAGAAAGCGAAATGAAAAACCAGTGAAAGGGTTGCATTCGCAGCAAACTCCTCCACATGCCATTCCAGAGCCCGTCCACACTATCTAGTCCAAATGAAAAAAAAGAGCAAAGATCAGAAAGAAAAAACTTTGAAATGATTGTGAAGGAAGTTTCTCTTAAGAAATATGACTTTTCATTTCGCTGGCTGAACGGAAATGTTAGTATTTCAAACTTTGGCGATGCAATGAGTGAAATATCTTTTTCTTGCCCTCAGTTGTTCAAATAGAAGATGGTTGTTGAAAAGAAGTGTAAAATTGGCAATTTAAAAGTGTCGTATGTCTTTAGAGTGAATAAACATGGCTAATATTTTGGCTGTTCTTTCAACTATCAGAAATGTGCTGAAATTGCAGGGATGTATGAATTCGTTATGATTAGAGAGATTTAAAAATACCTTAGAAATGACTAATGCCAAATTATATCTTTGAAATGATTTGGAAAAGGAATAGAAATGTAATAATGTCCTTTGCAAAAAAATCTAAAAATATATGACAATTTCCTAGGAGTAAGATGGATTAAAGCTTACCTAAACTTATATAAAAACAGACAGAATTAAAATATTTTAAGAATCTATATGATTTAAGAATGCAAAATTAAAATTATTATTATGATTTCGCTCAAGTTAATATTCTAAGAGTGCAATCGTGGTAATTTGCCGTGATCTTCCTGTTGGGTAGATAATTTTGAGCGAAATAATTCACTTCTGATATATGTCGAAGGCAATGTTTCTTAATCTGCTGTTTATCACGAATCATCTTTACACGTTTCACGATTTCAGGCACAGACAGGATTTCGGATTAAAATTATAGATACTACAGAGAACACTGATTTCAGAAAAGACACATTTGAATTATTTATGCAATCATTTTTACATTTTCATTAAAGAGCATACAATTAAATAAAGAATATAAAATAGAAGTTTAAACACAACAAATGCTATATTACTGGAGATTTTAATAGAAAAAAATGGTATCAGAGTTTGACCAAAGATGTCAAATGAAATAAAAGTGTATAGAATTTGCTTCATGATGAGAAATAAACTCTGAAAGCAGATGACCAAAATTGTTCGCAACATCGTTCCACCCTAAAAGGTTATATTGGCTTTTACTCGTAACTGTTCATTCAGACTACGGAAAGATGAAAATATTATATCATGTGTGAGACCTTTAACTCTTTAATCCCTAAGCGACATTTGTCTTCTATCCCCTCCGAAACCGGGAAATTTGGAGAGAAAGGGACATGAATTGGACTCTCCCAACCTGGATGGTCATTTACCCCACCACATCCATAACCTTCCCTTAAGGCGTGCGGAAAAGGGCTGCGGTTTGCTAAGATAATTGGACCCCCTACCGCGATTATCTGCTCAGCGATCTCAGAACCACACCTCCCCTCAAATAATCAGACCGGCCTTCGTCGCTGTTGGTGGGAAATTTTTAGACCGCCCGGGACTGCCTCACTCGGTATGAGAGGGTTAAACACCCTTGGACGTCCACGGACGTTAGTTAAAGAATTGCTTAAAAAATAACCATACATGGAATATTTATCGATTGAAACGAATTTTCAAACACTATCTTGTTACTGAGTAACGTGAATGGTCAATAAATTACTCCTGTGATCTATTATCGCTAATTCCAATGAAGTCATTACAGGTAAGTTTTTAGCCATTACCCATTTCATCCTTCATTAGTGGACCAAGATCTCTATGAATACCGAGGATCTTTTATTATATTTTAATCATAGCAAGATGATTGATGTTGTCTGACTCTCTTTCAAGAATAATTTCATTTTGTGGAGGCCTTTTCGTTTCTAATGGATGAATGGTTATCATGAATCAGAAAAATTAAGGAGTTTGTATGATTTCAAAGACAAAGAATATTTTGTGTGTGTGTGTGTGTTTGATTTTTTTTAATTATTTCAAATTTTCACTAGGGTTTCAACCCCGTAACAGTGTAGCATTCTGTATCATCTAATTAGATGACCCTCCCTTTAGTTTTGGGAATGTGTTGTCGTATTGATTCGAATAAGAGGCCATAGAACTCTTGAGGTGTGAATGGATTATCGATTATTTTTGTAACGAATGATAACGTCTACGAAGGACTTAATTTTAGCTTATAAAGAAGCTGTTCGCACATTTTTAGACGATTTTAATGGTATTTACAGAACTTTTTAAGATAAAATTTTTGTGTTTTTAATTTCCAATTTGATGGTCCGTATTCTTAACAATCTTCCTACATCGTAACTTCCTTGACAATAATAATTTTTGTGGTATCGGAAGAGGTCCCATTCCTCTTGAACAGCTTTCCAAAGCCCCAAAAGGTTTGTAGGCCGTTGTTTGTATAATGCGTTGTTTAGAAGTCCAAAATCGTAAAAACTCATGGGGATAGCGAATTATTTGCCAGGCATATCAGTGAAGATTATATTCTTATTAACCATTTCTTGTTCTATTATTTCTAGGAAATTAACAGCGGGTTGTGATGTTCGGCTGATTATTTTCTGGTACTGTTCTACTGATTGATGGCATTGTGGGTAAAGAGATGCTATTTCAGATTTGAAGATTGTGAATATAATATGCTCCTGACAGTATGCAGAGTTTATCTTAACATTTTCATCCACTCTCGTTCCTTTTATTTTCTCATTATACCAAAAAACCAGAAGCAGTCATAATTCCCTTTGAAAACTTTAGATTATTTGAACCATGTTTTAATATTTTTTCTCCTCTTTGGTGATAATAAATATAATTTTTTTGCTGTGATTTAAAAATAGACTCTATCTTCATCTATTGCTACAACTCTTTTTTCATTTTTGTCCGGATAAATGCTTTTCATAAAGAATTCTGCAGCGTGTTTTGTGTTCAGCGATATAACGCGGAAAAAGACGATGAAAATTGTATTTTTTGGTCTTTTTGAGATACAAATCAACGTTAATAATTTTGTTTACAGTTCTTACAGAGCATTTTAATGATTTTGCAACGTACCTTTGAATTGGAGGATTTTCTTTTACATTAAAAATATCACCTTTGCTATAGTCGAAGAATTCGTATTTGAGACAATTGTTTCACTTGAAACCAAACTTGGACGATATTTTTCCTTTCTTATTAACAATATCACCTTTGGTGGCTTTAGATATCGAAAAGCCATAGCTTTCACAGCGTCTTTAAATAACTGAATAAGATTAACTCTCTTCGGAAAGAGTAATAACGTAGCCTTCCTTCCATCGCTTCTTTAAAAGCGCTAATTTGAATGTAAACAAAACTTTTAGGTAGCAGATGATAAATTATAGCTTCAAAAATGTAATCGCTGTGAAAATAAATTTTCCAAGCAAACGAATTTTCCTACATCGAAACGAAATCGTCTAAGAAATGTGCTGACCTCCTCTGTAAGTGTAAAAGTGCCATAATTAGATGAACCTACTGAGCTTGGGATGCACTGGAAAGTGGTAAAAGCCTCATTAAAAGACAGTCAGTCATTGTGACAGTCAATGCGTTGGTGTCGATTTTCCCCCTTTTTCTCTTTGATTGGAGTGCTTTGTAAGAACATAAATTTTTGTGCTTAAACAAATTTTATTTTTTCATACTTTTCACTCATATTTTATGCCTTACCTATTTTGTATAACTGACAGCATTTTAAATGAAATTTTTACTTCAAACAAGGGTCATAATGAAAAGAATTTAGTCAATTAATTTTAAGAAATCACTAGAGCAAGTGAATATTAGGAGCTCATAATCAATTACAACTCAGAAATAATTAATTGTTGCAAACATCTGTCAAAATTTTCCTGCTCATTGTAAGGAAAAGCTTCAGCCTTGTAGGTAAAAATCTCGTACCAATCTTCCATCTAAGGAAAAGATTGACTGGATAAATAAATGAGCAAGACGATAAAATTAATACAAAATACGCATTCTTCATATTGGTACCATAAAAAAAGCACGAATAAGGTATGAAAAATCCTAAATTTATCTTCTTCCGAAATGAGAAATAAACCAAACTATAAGACGGTTTAAAAATAAATAAAGTAAAACCAGTTAAGAACAATTTTATTAGTATAATGGGAAGTTTTAAAATTTTTAATTAATATTTAGCCTATAATATTGAGATTAACGTCCTGTTTTGAAGCAACACGAGGGCTATATTGGCCTGACCTTGTAACTTTGAATCGCGGTATAGATGACTTGGATTACACCTGAGCTGGATACTCCGTCTCCAGACTTCCGCGCCACACCAGCGGAAAGACGTTTCGCCTCTACGTGTGATTTTACGTGCAGCAGGCCCCATACACGGCGGGTCTTCAGTGGAAGAAGCCCAAACCTTATTACTAGGCCACCAGTTTTAATTGTCCCAATGTTTAATTTGAAATACATGTAGTAGGGGACCAAAAGAAAACATGTTCATTGTCTTTTCAATGGTTTAATTAAAAATTATTAAGAATAAGTAATTAGCATTTCAACGGTCTGAATACCATACTACATATGCAATATTAACCATAACAGTCAAGAGATCGCTGCGATCTCTCAGTTCTTGTTCGCTTTATATCCTCATAGCTGTCAGGTCACGTGATCAGTGGGCACGGCGTTGAGATATGACTGTGCTGATTTATTGCTTTATCCACATACATTATTTTAATTCTCATTGAATATTGGAATAGATTTTTTTGAAATTCACTACCAGGTGTCAACCCCGAATCATATCAAAATTTAATTGAACGGATTGATAAATTGATAATAAAGTTCTGAAAACATTTAAATTATCTATTGTCGTCTAGGAAGTACAATCATACAAATTTTCTAAACTATCATACGAGGAATTGAGTGAAAAATCTATTACAAAATTCCATGGTTACAAAACTGAAACAAGTGAGCTGAAATAAAAGGATGTAAGTTCTTGATATGAAGTGCAATAATATTTATACACTATTGTAATGCGTATAATATTTATAAAACATTACACAGTTCTGCTAAAATTTAAAATATTTACGCACTATTATATAGACATAATGTTGAGAGAGATCCATTCCCCCTACGCTAAAATATTTATATCTGCGTTTATATATGGCTGTATTTCTTTCGTCAATAACAAAAAAAAAACCAGAATCACCGAAAGAGAAGGGAAAAAAACCACGCTATCAGTTCTTCAACCAAGAAACCGTAATATATAATATACATAAATACGTTTCATAAGTGACTGAGAGATGAAAAGAATAGCTCCCATTTTGAATATAAAAAAGCAGTTCCATGAAAAAAAAATTCACATTAACAAAAAGTCTCAACATCTTCACTCCGGAGCTGCAACCGCTATGATAACCGTTGCTGTTCTTTAATTTTTACCGTTATTGCTGTCATGTTTTTGCCAGTTCTTTGTTTAAAATGTTTTTAAAAAATTACAGAAAAATAAATTAATTTAAAAAAATTATATATATATTATTGAATTGCTATATTTATATTATCAAATTTATCATATAAGTTATATTTATAACATTGAGTTGAAATAAAATAAATTTTACTTTTTCAATTAATATACATTAATTTCTATTATTTAAATTTTCTTCTATATGTAAATGTTTTGTAGTTACTAAACGAACTAAATTGTTGGTGGTACACACCGTCTGAAGAGAAAAAACATTCAAGTGCGAGCCAGCGGTGATACGCGGCCCCCGATGGGACAAATCAGGGCGAGCCACCTTTTCCTACGAGATCGAAAAGCAAAAAAACAAGTTTGCATTCAAAAGCAGTAGTCACCGGAATGACCATCGAATCATGCGAGAAGAAAGAAAGTCTGTTTTAGTATGTCTATCACTAAAACTACCGTCACTTACTATGTACCTATTCCTACCGTAACCGTCAAAGACCGATTTTTAGATAAAAACTTTATTTTTCCTGGCTAAATGTTGAGAATATTGATTTCTGTAAAGAAATATTCAACGAAGTAAATTTAAGGTTGAAAAAAATAAAAATAATAATTAATTTTGTGGAATTTCTATAAAGTTATCGTTTTCACAGAAGGCAAAAATTGTTACGTAATTTTGTGGCGTTCTCATATTTATCGAGCATCATATTTATTCATTACAAGAAAAATATATCCGATTACACATTTATTCTTTACGTATTGGAAAAGAAAGAACCATAGTGTTAATAGAACAAAAGCACGATTTTCTTAAAATGAAATTTTGCCTATTAAATATAAACAAACTTTGCACGTTTAAATATATATTCAATTTTGGTACTGATTGTCTCTTCCATTTAAATACTCTTATTTGAAATCAAATTTGATATCTCTTCATTAAGTAAGTAAATATTCACATACCTGAAACATTTCAATAATATCTCCAAAATATTTCGAAAGATCTACATTGTTTCTATTATTTGGAATTGACTGATTTTATCATCGGATAAACTAAGTGGGAAAGAAAGGTAATCAGGAGGAAAAGGAAGACTTTATAGTACTTTTCAATACTTTTGCAGGAAAACACCATAAATTAATTAAAATAGAACCATTTATTACATTATATTTTATGATGCTTAATGAACTCGTAATCCGTTCAAAAATATGCAAATATTTGGATAAGATTTTACTATTCTTAAGATTTCGCGTCAGCCTGTTTTTAGCAGAGAGAGTAATTTTCTAGACCCATCTATTGTATCAATACTTAATTTGTCATTAACCAAAACATTTCCTTAATTAGATGGTAACGAGAAACAAATAAAGCCTAAGGGCATAAGATTCTCGTATGCCTTTCCCGTTTTTTTCTTTAACATCCCAAGTAATTATCTTCAGAATTTGTGGTTGAATCGTCGAGAGTATGTCAACGCAACTTGAGAATTTTTGTTCTTTTGTATTCTGTCTCTCGGAGGTTGATCCGAGAGCTTCTAATTGGTTAATGAAAAGTAATTAGAAATCGATTCTTAGGTCACTGAAGAATTTTTTTGCCAAACAAAGAAATAATATCTTTGACGAAATAAACTAACTATTTCTTAGCATTTCAATAGGATTCAAATTGTTATATTTTCCATTTTTACTTTGTGTTTAATAAAACTGATTAACTCCTAACAATTAATTTGTGTCACATTTTACGCAGTTTATTTATGTCGGATTTATATAGTTGATTATTTCTGCTTGGAGCTCATATGTCATTTAATTAAGACTTATTAATTAAGGGAAGTTTTAAATTCCACCAGCGGCCTGCTGGGTTAAAACATGCTATGCCTGAGAATCGAAAGTGGATGTTTATGGATACTATCGTATGTCTGCGCGCTTATTCAAAAACTAGTAGAAGATGTGTTCTTTAGTAATGACTCACTCACTGCTGGCTGGTTGACGACTAGAAGTTTTCTTTTTCTACACACAAAACACCAGTGAACGTTTCCTCTGAAAGTCCTCCAAGCTCATATCAGACGGCAGCATCATACGAGCAGGTTCCGGCATTAAACGAACATTGCCACTCTGAAAAGTTTGTAGTGACGCCACAGGTCAGAAAGGATTTGGTTTTATGTGGACTGTATTGAACCGGCGAACTACATGAAAGTCGCACTGGATTGGTGTAAAATTTCGCAGCCAACATCGTTACTATCCTGTACATTTTTATGCCTGTTGAATAAAGTCTGTATCACTAAAGACCTGTATAGTAGACCTGTAGCCTGTATCATTAAAGACGTCACTACAAATTTTGAGAGTAGCAATGCTCGTTTCATGCCGGAGCTTGCTCGCAGAACGCTGCCATCTGATATGGGCTTTAGACAGGTGCTCCATTGCCCCAAGGTCACTTTTACAGACAGAAGATGATACACTTTCTCCCTGAATTTATGACTCATAGAGTTGTCTAGATATGTTAAACCCTGTGTGTTTAAAATCCCCATTATCAGGAAGAAATTGGTAAAGATTGTGAAGTTCTTATTTTTGTAATAGATAGTTCTAGAGCTTTTGAAAATTCAATTAGGAATTGGTTTCTGTTTTATTTGTTTATAAATTCTTCCCAGACAAAATCTTATGCTTTCTTCTTTTATTTAAAATATTAGAGTATTTTGATGCTAAATAATATCACAAAAATCGTCTTGTGAGTGTACGTGAATGTAATTTAACAAGCAGGATAAAAAAATCTTTATTCCACGAAGATATTTAGCAAAACTCTAACAGCAGGTAACAAAACTAAACAGTGCTTGAATAAATTAACAATAGAGATTACCTCTAAATCTCAGTCACAGCTCTTTTAATAGAGTGCAATGTCTTATTAGCTTATCGGATTGCTCTGCTAATGAAAGTCCAACTGACTGGTCTTGGTTTGAGATCTTGCTTTTATACTTTTTCAAAAGGAAGTGACGTCAATACGTAGAAGTGACGTATTTTCTAGAAGATTCTTGATATTACTGGTTCCCATTAGAGATGGAACAACAGTTCAGGATTTTTCTTGAAGATTACTTTTATTGCCAAAGTCGCCAAAATGGTCACCGATGTCGCCAAGATTAGCATGTCAGGAAACCACTTTACAACTTCGTAACACTGCTCCCCTCAATCTCATTACATGGAGCTATGATCAGTGCCCCAGTATGGAGATAGGCGATTAACGTGGAATACTTTCAGCTTGCCGATGGGAAACATCTGTACTCGGTAGACAACATCATTCAGTTGCTTGACAATAGTATAAGGTCCTTTCCAGTTCTATTGTACCTTTGTGCTCAGACCTCTGTGTTGATTCGGATTATGCGCTCAGAATATATTACCCTGCTCGAAAGAGTGGTCTGTAGCTCTGGAGTAGTAGTGAGTCTTCATTCGTTCCCTGGACAATTTATCTCGAAACCTGGAAGATGCCTGTACGCTTTCCAAACGCGGATTTGAATTAATTGGTGTGGAAAGAATATCCCTCGGTCGTCCAAAGAGAATATCACAGGGGAATCTTGACATTCGATCTGAAAGCATCTCTGCTGGATTCCATCCAGTCACTGACTTTCCTTGTTCTGTTTTCAATCCTTTTCGGGGTCCGCAAGCTTGGCATTCTCTGAACCACTTTTCGACGGCGGAGCGACGTCGGTCCCAATAAAATCGCTCCCAGGCTTTACGCAAGTTTTTATGACTCCAAAATATCCTCGACTTAGCGGACTGCGAGTTCCTGATGTTCTGCGAGAGACTCATGACAGAACATCTCGAATTCTGCTTTTAGGGAGAATTAGTTGTCATCGACAAGAGTTTCTATCATTACTCTCCCACTTGCAATATAGAACACCGTCATTAAGATGTAAGGAGTCCCAAAGAGCCAGTATCGTTTTGTTGCAGGACTCTCCCGAACGATTTCTTGCCAAGATGGTCGATCCGCCTAATTTAATTTCTTCTTCAAAATTGGTATAATATCTGGATCTTCCAGATGCGCTTTTTGGATCTCACTTGAATACCAGCTATTCATAGTTGTCATTCTTAAAGCTATTTATAATAATACCTATTTCCATTCCGAACTTCTCTTTATTCTGATACGTATTTAAAATTCACCAATGTTTTTGGGTGTTGTATCTGCAATAGTTCAGTGTTCTGTAGTGTATGATATTGTATAATATGGGATAATATTTTTATGTTTCCTAAATTCACCCAGCTCTCCTTGTCCTTTGAGACTGGAAGGCTGCCCCCTTTCGTGCTGATGGTAGTCTCTTTTTTTCTTCTTAATTATTGTTATTCCACACCGTCCAAAGGGCCTTACACCATTTCGGGTATGCCGGGTTGGTGTGGATTTCTTTCCTCAATGCTGAGTCCTCGAGAGAGGGCATCTGCATTTCCGAGAGAGGTATCCTTTGCGATTCTGTCTCATGTCCGTATCTCCTTCTTCTCCAGATTTACCGTAAATATAAAAATTTGAAAAAAATACAGGCCGAGAATACATGAATTGGTGATATCAGCTACAGACTCTGTGTTGAAATTTTCAGGACCCACATACAATTTATGCATCTAGTTTTCCGTGTATCTTTGCTTTTTCACCAGTAGCAGTCTCGCAAGTGATGTTTGGAGCTGTTCCTTCAATTTAAGGACAAGGGCTGCTGTCAGAACAGTTGCACTTGTACCTGTGTCCAGCAACATCAAACATAGGATGCCACAAATCAATCCTTCCAGGTACAGTCCATTTTTCCCTCCGCTAAGTGCAGAAGTTTTCAGTCCTTCTATAGGGGCTTTATTCAGAGATGGTATCCTTCGCTCTGCAAGACGGCCGCAAGTTAGTTTTCCTGGATGGACATAATTCGCTTGGCACTCCCTCTGTACAAGCCCCTTTTTAAAATACATCCAATAAACCACGTTCCAGTTTCGTCGAGGAACGTTCTTCGTCCCAATAACACTACTATTTAATAATTTTTCAAGCCTCTTTAGAAGAGAGTAAAATTTATCATCTCTTTCGTTACCAGTGTCATCCTTTATCTCTATTGATCTTACATGTCGGGATGTTTTCGGATAATTTTTAGCAGCCTCATATTTCATGTTATATGCAAGAACTGCCTTCGGATATTTTGCTTGTATCAATCTGGATGAATATTGCGCGTCTTCGTCTCTGATGACGTCGACGAAGTATTGGGCTACTAATCTTTCAAGAACATCCAGAGGGCACTCGGCGTAGGCCAGACTCATTAGTCGATCCATATCGGCTGCTATTAATTGAAGACTTTCTCTTGGCTCCTGACGTCTTCTCTTCAGTTTAGTTCTATAAAACTGGGTCAAATGGCTTTCTCAAAATCGGGATTCTAGAGCTTTCTCGATGGCCGTTAAGCTCGTCAACTTATCAGCTAGTATCCTTTGAAGAACCTCTGCCGGTGATTCTCGGAGAGAGGCCACAAGTTAACTGGCTTTCACAAAATCCGTTGATCTGTTTGTCGAGCTCACAGCATCGAACTGTCTTGAAAACAATCCATGATGTTTGCCCATCGAATGTCAGGAGTTTGACTGTCGGCCGGGAATATATGAATTCTGTATTTGCCGGAAATTGTATGTTCTAATTTCAAGATCACTAAGTCTTTTCTCTAGGTAGCTGATCTTCCCTTGAACCCCTTCTGTATTTTCACGATCTTCCTTTGAACTTCACCCTTTTACCTCTCCAATCTATCTTTTCATGCCTTTGACATCTTCTTTTGTTCTTCAACTTGACTCTCGGCAAGTGCTTGGCTCTGATTCTCCATTTCTTCTTGGCCTCTTTGCAGTCATTTCTTCACTTCGTTATGTCCAACTTTCACTTCATTTTGGTCATCACTCCAGCTTCAATTTTGCGCGAACGGTTTCTCGAATTTTCCATCCATAGCTCTGGTCAAAGATCTGGTCTCTGACACTCACAGGAAAATTAAATATCCCACGTCTGACACCAGTGTTACAAAATTCGTTTGTTGGGTGTACGTGAATGTAATACAACAAGAGGGATAAAATAAATCTTTATTCCACGAAGATATTTAGCAAAACTCCAAGCACATTTAACAAAACTAAGCAGCGCTTGAATAAATTAACAACAGAGATCACCACTAAATCTCAGTCATAGCACTTCCAATAGCACTCAGTGTTTTATTAGCTCACTAGCTTGCTCTGCTGATCAAAGTCCAACTGACTTCCATTGGTTTGATAGTTTGCCTTAATACCTTTTCAACAGGAAGTGACTTCAATACGTAGGAAGTAAAGTAATGTCTAGAATTTTTTTGATCTTGCTGGCTCCCAGTAGCGATAGAACCACGGTTCAGGATTTTTCTAGAAGATTCCTTTTGTCGCCAAATTCTCCATTTTTGTCGCCAAGATTTGGACTTCAGGGAAACAACTTTACAATTTCGTAACAATATTTTTCAGTTCCTATCTTTCTTTAGAATCTTAATTTAATCAGAATTATCTTTGCGCGCACATTACATTATTTATCAAGAATTAAATATTTCGTTTAAGCTATTTTAAGCCTAACATGTGGTAGAAGCTAACTTTCTCCGATAAGTAAATTTTTGCACATGTTTTTCAAATGCCAATTTGCATTTCCGAAACTTTTCCTGGCATTCATTGAATCAAACTTCAAACTACAGTGTTCGATGTTTACTATTCGAAGATTCAAGTTTAAAAAATATCAGTTTGTGCAAGAACCCTCATCATTTAGCTTCTCTTAGAGTGCACTGAAATTCACCAAGTTGCAATGCCTATATCTTTATGAATACTAATGGTATTGAATTGGAATGTTTGAATAAGTTGCTCTATCTATCTAGCTTTGAAGTTATGAAATAAAAATCTCGCTACGTTTCGCACATGCGCAGTAAAAAATTATTTCTAAGAAATAATAATATTTCCTGTAATATTCAAATTATTTAATTCAAATTTTAATACAAAGCTTCTTTCATATATTGTGAAATATTCTGTACGTTTCATATAATTTAATTGAAAATTCTGCATTTGAAAAGCATAAAAAATGTGGAAAAATTAGGAATTTTTAAAGAAAACCTTTATATCTTCCCAAATATTTGAGCTGTGTTTACGAAAATTATTACAAAGGAGATTACATTATTTTACAAAGGAGATTTCAAAAACAAATGCAACGGGGTTGCTTGTCTGCGTTCGAAAGAACAAGATCTGAATACCATTAATTCATTTTTAAATAATTGAATAAATATTTCTTATTTATTTATAATTAATTTGTTTTAATTTTGTGCTGAAGTCTTTATTTTATATTCATTAATCATAAGCTGAGTTTGCGTAAAAGATGTATTAGCTTCTAAATCCTTGTTCCACACAAATACATTCTTTCTCTATTAACTGTGTTAAGACATATTCCTTTGAAAAGATCTCCTACAGCTTCCAAAGGGAGTTCTTTTTATATGTTACTTAAATTTCCCTTTTGTGGAGAAATTCCCTTTCGACGCAATCTTAGTAATTGTTTCAGTTCTTTCTAGATTGAATGGGGAATTTCTTTTACAGCCTTTGAGTTGTGTTTAATTTCATCGATCGTCGTTCTTGATGATTCATTTTTTGAGTGGCATTAATTCTTTTTTTTTCAGTTGTTGAATACAAATCTATCTTGTCTATATTTCATAAAATAGTTCGTTAATGAAGCGTTTCGGATACAAAACACAAATACAAACTGAAAGTAGTCCATCCATTTTGTGAATTAGTTCACATTAATGCACCAAGTGTATGGAATATAGTGACGCATTAGTCCACAATAATACATCACTATTGCATCATGAAAGGTGATTAGGAAGAGTAGAGACCGATCTCGATTTTTACAGAATCTTGACTTGATTTGCAAACCACTGCAAAGGGTTTGGCATCCAGTGTTTTTTTATTTTTTTCTATTTATATGAAATTAATTAATCAATTTATTGACCATGCTGCCCCAAACGCATAGGAACTCAGTATAAACCAGCCATCCAGGACAAAGTTTCAACGGGAAAAAGAATGGAAGATAAAACAAGTTATATTAAAATTATGTAGAGAATCATTTATGCATGATTTGAAATTGGTTTCTTCAAAAAGAAAGCTTAGTATCAGAGACATCGCTTCTGGAGGTTCGAAAGATTTTATCTATTCTTATAAATCTATATTATGTTTTTATACACTTATATAATTTATTTGGTATAAAGCCAGTATGCCTGAAGCCACAAGCTGTTTGTTGAACCTTGGAGTTGGGAAAATCACCTGTGCAATATGATGCTACAGATTTTGAATTATAAATATTAAATTAAACATTCAGTTTTCACTTAGAAGCTGAAACTGAATAAATTAATGAATCGGATGCCACTTTTAAATATTTCATTTTTTCTCCATTTGATTGCAGTTTTGTGAATTCGCTCGGCTTTGCAAATTAATAGGAAACAGGAATTTATGACATAGGAAATAGGGATATATGACAAAATATACTTCCCCTTCTAAATTCCTCACATTAAATTCGAAATATAACTTACCAGCAGTTGGATTCAAAATGCTTGCCCATTCTTCCAACACCACTGTCGTTTTCCAACGTTATCGTTTGATTTTCTCAACTTCCCGGTAGCTAGAAAGATGCTGGTGGAACTGATTAAACCCTGATGTTATGTCTGGAAGAATGCAGAGAGGACTTCATATGAGAAGCAATATTATAGAGTAATTAGAGACTAGCCAATGCAGTGAAGGTGAGTGTTGGTAAAGTGAGCAATATTTTTACAATGAAAGGGAGGGCATATATAAGCTAAAGTAAAATATAAAAAAATGTCGTAAAAATAAAAGAAACAGTAATAGCAGTTGGAACAGTAAATTCAGGTTACACTATAATATGATAAATGCATTAAAAAATATTTGCAACATTTTATATTGTAATTACGCTTGCATGCCTATTAATTATCATTTAAATGATTACTTTTCCAATGAATGAGTATTTTTTGTGAATGTATCATCTTCGAACAATATATTGGAATGTCTGAATAAGAAACGGAGATTTGCAGATTAGTTTTAAAATATCTAAAAGGAGGACAATTTTTGAGACAGGACAGATCTTAACAAAAGAAAGACGATTGGTGACCTTAGTGTTGGTATATTAAATTGATTTATGATTCAAAATTAATTCATTTTTCAATCTAAAGAATTCTGTAAGTCTCGGATGGGCTTCGGATGTTTTTGGTACGCTAAAAATATATAGTATAGAGAATAGTTTATTCAATAAATTAGGATTCGAATTACCAAACAGAGTCATTGCTGCTAGTCTTAGGCATAACAAAACTTCTTTTAAATGGAATAATTCACTTACAGTCAGTATACATCTACTTTCATATATAAAAGCAAATAAAGATAAGAATTTCCCAACTATCCGCCAATTAAGGCCAACGTATTTCAGCAATAAACTTACAAGCAATAACAAAGGAACACAGAATATTGCTAATTGGCTGTGGAGAGTGAGGTAACAACACAAACAAATTACTCCAGCAATACTCACCACTTATTTGCCGCCCGTTTCAACTCATCCTCCGGCAAAGCGAGTAATGTTCAAATAATTAGCTGCGAAAATTCAATTATGAAGTCCGGAAGCCCTTCTTTGCCTAATTAAAAGGAGCAGAGATTACTTTCTGCTGAAAGTATAGAGGAGGAAAACGAAATTTAATGTTGTTCCTTGACACTGTTCAGTGTCTGAGATGGAAAAAAAATCAATATCAATTTCTTTATACTTCCGTCTTCTAAACTATTATTTTTCACTTCTCCAGGAAATTGAAGTTGTCGAAGTCTGATTGGCTGATGGGGCACTTTTTCGGAAGGACTTTTTTTTCTTTTTTCGAGAAGGACCAAATGGAATCAGCATTCAGTTAGAATCCTTGAAGGAAAAGGAAAATTCTTTCAGATACAGTAACTAGCAGATTGAAATAGTAAACGAGTGATAAATATAGTTATTTACTTTAGGTTGATTTATGTATAGAAAACTGAGGGGGGATATAAATAAAATTATTCGGAATTAAGTTAAGTAAAAGTATCGCTTCTTGAAATAATTCTAAAGGATATCAACGATAATTAATAAAAAAATATTTTTTAAAAAAGAAAACACTCTGCGAATAGTCTATAAGAAGAAAAAAAATATTTTATCAAAATTCTTATGGCAGAAACAAAGAATGTAATATCTTGAGGCAGTGATAAAGAAATACTCTAAGTAAATTGGAATTTTAATCTACTATAAATTTTACTTTAATCTTCTAATATATTATTTCGAATTTTTTTCCTTTAAATATTTCTTGTGGTTTCATTTCCATATAGCCTCAATCTTTGGTTATATTTATTTACTCCTCCAGAGCTTTGAAGAACTATTTTAGTCACATAAAGAAGTGAGTAAAAAACCAAAATAGAATACCTATCTGCAAACATGAAAGTAGTTATTAAAAAAATACAAAACATTTAAGTTTCTAAAGCTATTTTACAATTATGAATTCTAAAAAGCCTTTCTTTCCTCATTTTTGTATATGAAACCGCATTATTTTAAAACGTACAATGAGTTAATGAAATGTGATTAACGGAATGATATAAATTTTTAATTCATTTTTAAGTTTTTAAATCTTTAAATGTAGAAACATAATAAATATTTAAATAAAAGTATTATGGCATTTTTGGATTGAAAAATAAATTATTTTTTACTTTTCTGGATGGAATAACTTATCATTTCATTTGAAAGACAAATTATGAAAAAAATGTTAAAATAAATTAAAAATCGGCAGCAACCAGCGCTTTTCAGCATTCAGAATCATGGACTGAAATTCAAATACCAAATATTTTTCCAATTATTCTTGATGAATTTTATCGCTCTTCTAATGAATTTTGAAATAATAGATATCAAACTCAATTTCCTTGCTACAAATACTGGTTTATCAATCTTTGTCAGTATAGAATTATTTTTCAATGGAAGAATGTTATTTTTCTTGTGTATCTTGCGTAAAAACAACTGTATCTATTTTTTAAGCTTGCGCGCGAAGCGTATCTTTGGAAATGATGGAGAAATGTTGGTGTTCCGAAGCTATCAAAAAGGTTGAGAAAACCTTTAGAAACTTCTAATTGTGTCCATTAAATTCTCGAGTTCTCTTAGTTTGTTTTGATTAAATGATTTGCTCGTCCCTTTTTGTAGCTACTTGAGGGCTACTTACATTAACATTAACGACACTGTATACCCCGAGCTCGGAACCCAAAGGGTTCCCTGACAGTTGAATGGGTATACGTGGAAGGAAGTGCATACCGTGTTTCCTTAGGAAGACATGATTGACCTCACATCTGTTACCACGTTTAGTTGTCACATTAGTCATCACATTAAGTTGTCTTGACCACAACGCGATGTGACCAAAGGCAGCAGAGCACAGAGGCTTTCTTGGATGAGTGTAGTTGTACACAAACTGGCCGTAAGGGGTATGGATTGGATTTGTAGGGCCAAAGGTCATAATTGAATTTTGAAATGATGAATAATGATTAGTTATGGTATGAGAAATGACACATTACGATAGATGTACTTGATATAAAATTGACAAGAAAAAAATGGTGGCTTAAAATTGGGAAGGATAATAGACAAGTAACACAACAAATCTAGGTTATATAAAAGGAAGAAATAAAAACAGAAAAATACATACAGATACCTATGTACAAAAATATACAGTGTAAGAACAAAAATGACTAAACAGAAAAACAGGACTAAAACTAAAAACACGGAAAACATGAAAATTTGAGCTAATAATAACATAGTGATGATAATGTATTGAAGGGAGAGCTAAACTAAAAAAAAGCTATGCAAAACTTGAACATGAGATGTAATTTTATCAGAGGAGGAGTCAAATGAGAGTTCAATAAGTCTATTAATTTTGAAGAGTGTTCATAGTTTTAGACATTCAGAACATTGAAAGACTTCACGAATTTCCTAGAGCTTCATATCTCCCTGCAAATTAGCATAATTAATTTAGACCTTGGTTTTCAAGGGAACAATCCTCTTAACCTATAGCTGTGATTCTGACTACCAGGTACTTTCTAATTTAACTGTGATAATAGATAGTCTGAAAGGAAACATTTCAAAGGAACAAAAAATTCTTGTTCGTCAAAATAATCTCCACAGCATTGGTACTTCGTTGCAATCGTGTGTCAAAGATATTTCACCGCATTTGTAAAACTCAGAGACAAAGGAACCGAAGCCCTTCACAGGCCGACAGACTGATGCATTGATTGGAAGTAATTTTTGGAAGATGAATGTCTCATGAGTAGGAATAAATAATAATTTTCTGGGAACTGTTAGATCATCATGGAGGTCGTACTATTTCATATCTAAAATTGCTGATTTGTTTGACTGTCGAAAATGCTCTTTCTGGTCGGTTACTTTCATGAAACTATAGGGACCCATGCTTATTAACTAGTACTGGCTGCTTATAGCACAATTTGTCTATTAAAAAAGTAAAATTGCGCAATTATTTAATTATCTGGATAATATAAATAAATCGTTTAACCTTTACATTTATAATGTAAAATAATACGAATATATAAAGGTTAGCGTTTATAAAATGGCACCAATATTTTACACTAGCCGCCTTTCGGAGGCCAGCTTGATCGCAGAGAATATGATTTCAATTGAATATTGCATCATTTTATATTCATGGTTCCTTTAACAACGTAATTGCAAAATTCAAATTGTAATAGATATTTACCCCATGTTCTTTTAGTGACCTTGCACCTGTTCTGTTTATTATCTACATAAATGAGCCTAGTGGAGTCAAATAACTGACTATGTCATGTAACATCTAATTGAACGTTGTTGGCATCATCTTCATTTTTTTATTCCTTTTGTAAAATTTGCATTCGATTTCAACAATAAAAGGGCGCAGTACATTTTATTTCTAGCGGCATGTTAGCTGGATTAAAAATGCTGGAATAAGAATGAAAGCATAGCAACCATAATCATTCGTTCGGCATGTTTTAATCCAGCTAAAATGTCTAAAGAAGAATGAAAACATAGCAATCATAATCATACAGCTTACTGGTTATATTTCTCAATATCCGTAATATCTCAGAACTTGGTTTGCAGATTCCAAAAAATTTTGATGAAATAAAATATGATAGCAAAAGGTATTAGAATACTACCTCAACTTTCAACAATGAAACAGAAATACGCAATTAAATATTTGTTATAACAATCAAAACGGACGGTTTGAGTTTCGTTGCAACAATGAAAAGCATTGTTATAAATTATGCCAAAAATATATATAAAAATTGGAGAAAAAATTATACTGCGATTTAATTGATATCATTGAAAAGTCATTTTTTTCACTTTGAGATTGTGTAAAAACAATTTTTGTGTTTTAATATGTTCTAAAGTTATTAAGGAATAACGCCGAAATTTAGATAAATTTTTAAATAATTTAAATTGCAAAAAAAGTGCTACGAGGTTCACATTCCCACCCTCCAAAGTATGTTTGCGCCAAATTTCGTAGTTATAGGTCCAGTGGTCTGCCAACACAGATACATACACTTTCTCCTTTATTATTAGTAGAGATAATATGAATAAACTATTTATAATAAATAGGTACTTAGAATAAAGGAAAATGTGTTTGTCTGTGTGTGTTGGCGCTCAACAGCAGAGACTTTGAAAGGTGGAAATATGCACCTTGGAGTCGCTTTTCTGGAAGTTTAATTAGGATTTTAATTAATTAACAATTACGCGCAATTTTAGAGTTTTTTCTTGATAACTTTTGGAAAAACAATAGCAAAAAAATTATTTTTACACCATCGAAAAATTTAAAAACATTATCTTTTCTGATATCACGTAAGATGCTTTACGATTTTTTTCTCTAATTTACAGAAATTTTACAACATATTTTTTGGCGTAATTTACAACAATAGTCTTTATTTTTGACATGAAATTTAAACCACTTTTTATTGTTTAAAAATATTTAATTGGGCGTTTCTCTTCCATTGCTAAAAGCTAAGAAAATATCTATTGGATTTTAATTTCTTTTTTATTTTATTTTATGAATTTTTCTGTAAGATCTGTAAAGGATGTTCTCAAGGTAGTGAGAATATTCGGAAATAATACAGCAAGCTGAACGATTAAGGTTGTTATGCTCAAATTATTTTTATTAACATGTTTTAAGCTAATTAACATGCTACTGGACGTAAAATGTGACGTGTCATTTTAATGTTGAAATCACACGCATATTTTGCACCAGGAATAAGAAAATGAAGTTGGCGCCGCCAATAGACAATTAGATGTTACATGATACGGACCGTTACTTGCCCGTTAGGACGCTATGTAGGCAAGGGACAGAACAGGTGGAAGGCTACGGAAACAACGCTGGTTAAATGTCTTTCGCAAATGAAATTTAAAATTACTTTGTAAAGGGAGCCATTAATATCAAATAATGCATAAGAGATTCGGTTGAAATTATATTCTCAGTTAAAAAGCTAGTCGCTTAAGGTAGCTGGTGCGTTAATATATGAATAGGTAACTAAATTATTTTCAAAGATGTGACCCTTTAGAAAGCCATTCAGACTTGACGTCCAATAAACCAGACGTCAACTTCAAATTTCTTCTATTTATTCAATATCAGACAAAATTACATGCAATTATTTTTGGTTCATTCTCGACTTTCGTATTATTATAATCTTTGCAAGAATTTGTCTTTTAGAAGATGGAATAATTACATTTTTTTATTTTAGTTTTTTCAAAAAATCGATGTTCTTCATTAATATGCGTTCTGTAATGAATTCTGTCATTTGAATTATTATTTGTATTTACTCTTTTTTACCATTCAAAATGCTTGTATATAATTTTGGTACTCTTTGGAACTTTTAACAGTAAAACATTTTGCAATGAAGTTTGTGTGATATTTTATCACTTCAATAGAGATATTTGATTCAAAATTTGTGTCTTCTATACCGCACAAACTGTATCAGTGCATGTTTTAAGTTGCTGTGTCAAACTTTTGTGTCATAAGCTCAATTTATTTGTTTTTTTATAAACTGTTTCAAACTTATTTTCTTTTATCGATTTATTAGAGAAACGGAAATAATTATAAATGCAAAATAATTGCCAAAGTTACAATTTTTCAGCTTCTAGTAGCATTTTGGGTTTGACAACCATTTTGAAGAAACGTTCGGTAAACAAACATATTATGATATTTTAAAAAAATAACTTATATATTTCTTAATTCCGAATGAAAGCGTTACTAATTTTATGTGAATTTCAGGTAGGTGATCAGAGTGGCGAAGTGTTACACCTGAAATAAATAAAAATAATAATAAATCGATTACTCTCTCCTCTTATGCAACAAAGCCACCAATAAACAGAAAAATAAAATTAAATAATGGATTAATGTTATCATTTATGAAACATGAAACAAATTCCACAATCTTCTGTCTCTGTCAAAATAAGATGAATTCTATAATGCTGGAACTCTTCTGAATTTTCTCCTCCAAATTATAATCTTCTTGTCTGTAGAAAAATCCTCTCCTAAAATTAGATTCCACTGCTCGTTCAAGAATCTTATTAGGACGTGACGCAATATCTTTCTTCTGAAGGGCACAATAAGGCGAAGGAAAATTGCTAAATTAGTAATGCAGAACCTTCCCTTCTCCATACAGCTGTTGTTGAAGTAAAATTATATCAAGGTGAAAATTGCTCCACTGAAAATTTATATCGAAACAAAAAAAATCGCAATAAAATTAAATAAAACTCTAATGCCAAACATTTTTTTAGTCATTTTTGTATTCTTCTGACTTTTAGAAATTCGTTTTATTATTTTCTTTCTCAAGCATTACCTTTTTATTCCCATAAATATGCCTCGCCCTTCATTTTTTTATGGAAGTGCAGTATTTAAGATCCAGATCAATCATACAGATCAAAGCACTGAATATATGGAAGAGATGTATGAACAATTTACTTTATTCTTTCATATCCACACTCTCTTTTTCTTGTAGAAAACAGTAAAACTAAGTTCAACAACAACGACAGCAAATAAAAGGTTGTAAAACACTTATTTTATACAGAAGAGCCTCACATTATTAGTTTAATTTTTAATGAAGGAACAAGGTGATGTCTCTCGTCTTTAAACTTTAGTGCATCAGGCACAATATTTGAAACTTGCAGCCCCAAATGGATCAATGCATGCTAGAAAAGTTCCCTTACTCCTAATTCTTTTGTTTTAAAGGGTCCAGAGGCAGTGCTGAACAAAGTGGGTGTTGGCCGCGTACCTGCTTGCTTAAAATGTTTCGATAAATTAATAGTTTTGATTTAGGACTATTACTGGTAGAAAGCTATTAAGTATAACAAATTAAATGTAAAAAATTCTTACAAATGATTTTAAATATCTTTTGGTGGAAACTATTTTTTTTTTGCTGAAAAATCGTTTGGTATCTTTCAGCAACATTACGCCTTCTTTTGTTCAGTTTATAAAAAATATTTCAGAAAATAAGCATCTGTCTTTCATTTCTCAGCTGCCCAACAAGGTTTATGTCTTAATATTATTCAGAATTTTTGATTATTTTACTAATATACCACGAGAAGTTAGCAATGTAACGAAATGCCAAATAATCTATCTTTGTCAATCTGGTTTCTCGTACAGATAAATAAATCTCCAGCTTGGAATTAATATATTTATGGTTTCGTTATGGATAAGAAATTAAATGCAAGATTGAGATGTCGTTAGGAGAGTCATAGATTTCTTGCCACGTCGTATGCAGCAGGTCATTGATAGAAATGATACCAATACTTCTTATTAAATTGTAAATAGTTAATGACTAATATATTTATGCATATAAAAGTTTGCATTGTTTACCTGTTATATTATTATATACAATATATTATATAAAAATATTATCTAATTCTTTTATTGTGTTTTAATTTAAATTCATGCAACTCAAATTTTTATTTAGTAATATTTAATTGCCCCAAAAGGTAAATTTGAACAAATACGAAATATTCTTAAAGAACATTACTCTATTAACAGCTGAAATGAAAAGTTTTAACAGAGTGACCTATTTTTTACGTTTGCATATATTGAAAGAGCCCCTTAATCGATTTTTTTGTATATCTCCAGTTACTCTGAACCGATTTACCTCACATTTTATATCTGGCGATTTTTTATTATGCAGAATCATTTAAAAGGTAAGTAATAGGGAGTTGCCATTAGAAAATTTGAAGATGACTCAAATATAAATATGTAGATGACAACTTATGGAAAAGTAGTTCATATATTTTTAAAGAGGACATGTTCCCAAATTGAATGATTGAATTCAATCATTGAAATCATTGAATTCCTTGAATTTCCTTTTAATCGATTACGAGAAATAAAAAGTGTTCGGATACTTTTTGATGGACTGTACAATATTCTCTATTTCATTACATGTAGAACAATTTGGAGATGCATTGGAGCACCAAGGTATTAAGATAGAGGTCTATTTTTAGGCGCAGCATATGGAGGTAGGTTTCTTTCCAGGAGGACTTCTAGATGCAAATGGCCGACATTTGTTTTTCAGCTGGAAGAAGACATGGAAAAAACATTCAATCGAATTGAATTCGTTGCGAAAGCGCACATTTTTCTACTAGCTTTTGAGAAATGGTACTTAAAAGAACAGCGGACAGAACCCATAACCGTTCTCCGCTACATGTTCTTCTAACCATGCCATAACTTAACTCTGAAGGTCTATCCATTATTCTTCCCATTTACTATTTAAATCATCTTTCGTTAGAAACTAGGAGAATCTCAGTAGAGATTTAAATAAATGAACGAGTGTTCATTAAGCTTATAAAGCTTATGATCCATTTCAACAACTGATGCCTATCAGCAGAATTTCTGCTTAATCCGAGGTAAAAGCTTTGTGCAGACAACTCTGCGAGAAGACAATTGTCGAAAGTATTTTCAGATCGTTATCAGCAGCCCGTATCCGTTCAAAATTCATAAGCGTACATCTAGCCGAAGACGGTTTCCCTTACACGTAATCGCAACTGTATGCGGACAACGTTTCAGAAAATGCATTTTAAGAGACCCAGAAACTCGATTGGGGAAATTGCTCGCATAAATTAGCTGTATCTATTAAAACCAGCGGGATTATCTGTCGGCAGAAGAAACAGTAAAAAATTCCTACAATCCCCTTGATTCTGTCCAAAATACAGCAGTAATCTCGAATGCGAGATGCTCATGAATTAGAGAATCATTTCAAAATCCTAGGAGGTTTAGTGTGAGTATTGTTTGAAATGTGTTTGTAAATTTTAATCACAGACATGCTTATAGTAGTGAATAGTTTGCAAGTGGAATTATTAAGAAGTGTCAGAATCTGTAAATTCTGTTTTGAATAATGAAAGTTATATAAATCTAAGGTATTTTCAGAATGTTATTAAGAGATTAAAAAACTTTATTGCTGGGTTTTAAAATTCTGTGAAAATATTAATACATAGGCATACTGAATATAGATGCATTTATTTTTGTATTTTTATTAAGAAGCTCAGTACATAATATAATATTTGTTAACCATAATTCATTCCAGAAGCTATTATCGCCAATTCAAACTGCAAAAATAAACAAGAATACGAAAGTATGATTCATAATAAATAAAAAAAATCTAATCAGTATATTAGTTTTGCTGTTGAAATCCCTTTTTCTGAAATAATAGAAAGCCTACAACAATATATAAGTTATCAATGGATATAATATTTTTGCAGACTTAGAATACTCAGAGTACTTTAAAACTCAGCGTTTGTTTACAATTCAAACTTTAAAAAAATTAATTATAAGAAAAATTAAAACATCATTTTCACTTCATCCAACTTAACTCCTTGCCCTATTATTTTATTTAATCCCCTAATTAGATGACCCAACCCATTTGGGATATTTATAATTATTTCAATCTATTTAAGATAGTAAAGGATACTTGAGACAGTTAAGTGTGTCCAAGTGATTCTTGTATTTGAAATTAATTGTTACGCTGACTTAATTACAGATTTAAATAGAAAAAATTACATAATTCGATGCATGTGTCAGACACGCTGTTGTAGATTAAGGAATTAACCTAACTCAGGTGAAACCTACTGGAAACTCAATTGAAACATACTGCAACCAACTATTTGTCAACGTATTTCAGTGATAGGCAATATGCTATAATCATAATGACCGACGCTGTTTGCATCACGTCGTGCTCTGTGTAATTTGTATTCATTATTATTTTTAGATAATTTTGCTTTTATTAATTTTTGTCTCCCTCTTTCATCTTTTCCCGAAATTTCATTTATTTATTTGGAAATTTCGCAGAAATTCTTTGTATGTTATGGAGGATACGGAAACGAAATTCAGTTCATTGTGTGTGATTGTTAGTGGGCGCACCTATTTATTTTTAATAAGTCTCTCACAGTTTTAATGCGTAAATTTATGTAGGCTTTTATCGCTTATTCGTCCCAATTTATATTATTTATGTTGCTTTATATCTGAAATAATAACAAGGAAAAGAATTCTTGAAGAAGTGAGTGAGAGACGTCGATTCTCGCCTAAAAGTTAGTTATTCGCCTAAAGATAAAATGTTTTGGAATATTTCCATGAAGAGCCAGCCTTTCATGAAATTGAATTTCCATATTATGTTTGCGAAAACTGCTGCAAGTTTAGTATTAAAAGTAGGTTTATTTTAAGATTTAATGGTATTCACATAACATTTATATTATATTAACGAATTTCTTTAACTTTTTAATCGTCTTGAGAGATATTTGTATTTATCGCACAATTATTTATTACATATATATTAACATTTCAAATATTTGGGATGTTAAAAATAAAAAAAATACCCACCAGACTTTACTAAAATTTCACAAATCTTATTTTTAAGCTATTTCCTTCATTTTTTAAAAAAAAAATAGCAAGATTCTTTTTTATGTTTTATACAGCTATTAATAACTTTTTGCGCAGATTACAACAGTTTCCTCTATAGGTACAATGGGAACGAATTAAATAAATTAATACAAATCAAGAGCTATCCAACCGATTGTTAAGACTTTTCATGGGATACAACTAAAGTCCATTTTCTTTAGACTGTGCAAATTTCAAGGCTCTGCAGTTTTTAGTTTCGATGTTATGTGATTTTTGTCTCGCTAGAAAACGAAACTGGACCGCTGTGCGACATGCAAGATAGTAGAAACAGTTTCATACATGCAACTTCTCAGACATTTCAAAGGCACCTGTCAGTTATCTAAACCAGCTGGATAATAAAGGTTTTCATCAAAATAGGATGTTTTCCACCAAAATTAAATGAAATTTTGCAATACTTACAGGAAGCGTTTTATTGTAAGTATAGTGTTTTCTTGTACTGTTATACTCTCAAGAACAGTATCTGCAAAGCATAGCTTATTGTATAGCTGTTGTACAATTGAGTAGTTGAATTTAAAAGTTAAAAACGTTTTTCACCTTGATAGTATACTTAAAAGTAGTCTTATTGTTACAGTTTTTAAAACTGATATTGACGATTGGTCACAAGTGCTAAAACATATATAAATACTAAATTAATTAATTAAGAAGAATACTAAAACCCCGTAAGATAGAATTTTACATCCCGAATTCCTCATTCAGCTATTACATATTAACAAATTAGAACCAAATTATCAGATCTTTAACAATTCATTCACGTACACATGCTCTAGAAATACACAAAGACCAAAACATTTGGTAATCAGACAATTAATTAAGAAGGAATGAACGCGGGATAGTGATTAACGCCCCAATAATTTGTTATCGGGTTACTTAAACCATGAGTGAAGTAATTCACCGAAACAAACGGGTGCACCCAAATTAAACAACCGTTTCAGGAGAACCGCTTCGATGCGTCAAATAAATTATTTATTGGAAAATGTACACGAGCTTCTGCTTATACCTTTTAGTCGATTTTATTACTAGCATGTCGCTCGTTTCATGTATAAATATTTATGAATGTTCTCCCATGAAAGACAGGGTCTTAATATTTTCCGGTATTCATGTGTCTCATGTGGGTAATCAAACCGATGGTGGTTTCCGCTCAGTTTTCGTGGTTTTTTTTTTTTTTTTTTTGCTGCTTTCTAGAGTTAGATCTCCAATTCAGAAAGCTGATTATTTTGTGGTTACTATTTTAAAATACTTACATAGATATGATAATGCATATTTCGGTTAAAGTAGAAAGGAAAAGAGAAAGAAAGAGGTAGGGTGTTTCTTATCCACGTAAACAGATGAGGCAGTTAAAGCTCCTATTGCAGATGAGACAGCATTGTAACATTTTTTTTTTTCTTAATTTATTTTCATCAAGTTATATTTTACATAATACATGTTCCGAAGAGAATAATTGTTTATTTCTCATTAAATCTTAAGATAATACAAAATAAATATTCTCAGAAATATGAAACAACCCATTTAATTGTTATTTAATTATTAATTACAGATACAATAAATGTCTTACGTGCGATAGAAAAATCTCTTGTATTAGCACTGTGCCGTAACATTTTAAAACAAAAAGAGCTAGTTCTTCAGTTGATTGTTGTGTTAATGCTCACCTCTTGTTGATTTCAATATTTGTAACTTTTTTCTCTCATATTTTAAAGTATTTCATAAGCACAGAGAGAAAACGTGTATAATAAAACAAGAAGCAAACAACTACATTCTAACAGCACTAATCCGTTAAAGTCGACATAAACTCTTTAGCTTAACCGATTATAATTAACTTAATTGCATGAAATTGAACTGGTATATGCATATGGATTTGGCACCCATATACAACAGTCTAATGTGCAATACTGTCATATCGATAAGAGTTTCACTTTGATTTCTGAAACAACTATTAGTACATTTGGATAATAAGTTCTACACAATAATTTCACTTCAAATAAATTTCATGAAAACTATCTTCAAAAACACATTTGATTATGAACTAAAGAGTAGAATTTTTCTTTTATTTTCTACTTTTTACATTTTAATTTATATAGCATTACTATAAATGTTATGCAATTACCTCTGCTCAAATTCACTAACAGATGGCGCTACTCGTATGGAATCAAAATTTAAATGAATTAGATATTATTTGATAATTAAGTTTTAAAAATATTAAAATAATTTATTGTCATCAGGAGCACACTTATGTACAAAATTTGAAGATAATATATAAGTAGTAATTATAAAATGTATTGAGAATTTCTGTCTTTACAAACATGAAAGAAGTTGAATAAAATTGTTTTTAAAATTTAACGAGTTCATTCAAAAATTTATGATCGATGAAAATCAGTAAAGAGTGAACAACATAAATTTCAGCATGTTATTAAATTGTTTGAAATAAAAAAAATATGATCTTCGCATCCAATTTTTATTTTCTGTGCTGCTTCGTAAACAGATCAATAGAAAAAAAAGTTTAGTTTCAAATACTTACTCTAAGAACATTTTGCGAATTTCCTAAGTAAGTATTGGGTGTCGTTGTTTCTTGGGTCCTGTTGAGCATTCAACAATGGGAAATGCATATCAATTTACTTTAAAATAAAAGAAACCTTTTCTTATTTCAAAATTGTCCATAGAATGAGATGAAAGTAAAAATCCCGAGATTTAACACAACTTTATTGATCCCTTTGTTTCTATCTGAAATATAGTTTGAAGTGACATGGACATCAGTTAGAATTAGTTATTCTAAACAAATCGAGTTTTGAGGTACTGCCGAATACTACCTCAACATGACAGTCTTCTATTCGGAACTGAAAATTAGAAGAGAGGAGAAAAATTGCATGGTGCAAAATTATAAATAGCTCCATCAAGATTCTGATAAAAAATTCCGAAGTCAATAGGGAACCGTTGTCTCTAAAATTCTATAATGAGCTTCAGATTCTGACGTTTCCTTGCTTAAGAGTATTATCTTCCTAAATGTTCAGGATACTTGCAATAACGAAACCATGCAATACAAAACGAAGGTGAGAAAATAATTATTTACTGGAAATTATTGAAACCAAAATATGTAATTATGCATCTTAACATAAAGACAAAACATATTGTTTAAAATCGATAAATATTAAAATTTGTTCATTGTTCCTTCTTGAATTCCGAAATTCAAGGGGGAAAAGAGACAGGATTAAATTAAAATCAATGAAAAGTATGTACGATTTAAAATATTATGTAAACATGAGTACCAAATACTGAAAGCTTATGAAACGTCAATAAAAAATGACAAAAATATTTATGCAATATAAATTGGGAAATATAAAAACTAACTGATAACAAAGAGATGTACGACATATTTTAAGCACAGTTCTGTTGAAGAAATCATACCTTTCTAGAAAAATACACGCATAGTATTTTAGTTATTTTTAGCAAATGTTATTCATATTCCCATCTAAAGGCAGAGATATTTAAGAAAAAACAATTTTTAAATCTTTCTTATATAGAGTCTCGGAAGCATTGAGAGTAAGAAAAGACATCTCTGAAATGTATAGCCAATCTGTGAAAAGCATATATTTCTTTTCCTACCACGAAATGAAAAGAGACATTTTTCTTTCAAGATACTTCCTCCAATCACTCTCTAGAACTCTTTTCTTTTCTTTCTTTTTCCATCTGTAATAGATGGAGGAGATTGACTTTGGAAATGCATGAAGTGTGACCCGATAATATAAGCCTTTCCTTGAACTCCACTTTTGATCTCCGAAAATATACTTTCTTCTTATAAGTTGCTTCGATTGTGGTTTAATTGTAGGATCATATAAAATAACAGAAGTAGTGATACAAGTAAGAAGTAACAAATAAATAACAGATAAAATATTTTATTTGTTTCAAGATTTTTTTGAAAATTGAAACATTTAATATCTTAGATCAGTGGTTTCCAAACTATGGACCGTGGATAGCGCAATAGTAGGCCGCGGAACGCTAGTAAAGTGTGGAAATCAGAGGAGCTGCAAGAGTCGTCACTAGTTTTTTGATATACAAACAATATCCCCTTGTGCCTGGAGAGTTTGTGGCCATGTCGTGTTGTCGGAAGTCGTCTATTTTCCCCACTGGCCCATGGTGGGCATTACACGCTTCTGGGTAGGCTTGGCCAGTGAGGGTGTTAATCAGCCAATTTATAAACATTATATTTTTAATCCTTTTAGAGTAATCTTCACTAATTATTGACATATATGTGCATATAATATATTTATAAATATATTAAATGTGTTCATGTTTTTTTACTTATATATCTAGTTAGTGGGCCTGAAAATATTTTTTACACGACAGATGGTCCGTATACCCAAAAACCAGAATTTAACAAAAACAAGACATTTCGATTACATAAAGCTATAAAAGAAAAAATTCTATGCCTCCAAATTCAAATTGAAAAGCATTTGGTACTCTTCATTTTGGAAATAAATCACAATTTTCCATTCAAATTTCGAGATGCTCGCAATGCTCAACGCTCCTTTCATACAAAGCACTATCATTCCCGTCGGAGCGTAAGATTTGTTGTAAAATATAGAAACGAAAGTGGAGATTATTTTGTTATGCTTGCGCTTCATTATAGTCATTTTTTTATTTGCCTGTGCTCATTTCACCAAATCTAAATCCTTTCGCATATTTCCGCATTTTGTAATTTATTTGACGCTTTTAAATCTATAGTGATTCACATAAAAAAATTATCTGGTGGTCACTTCGCTTAGGCTGTGCACGAACAGAATTCCATTGTACAGGTGTCTTTTCGTCCTTTTGAAATAATATTTCAGAGTCAATTTCATGTATAGGGATCCATGAATCCGAAGAAAATAAATAAATTGAGCAACGAAATTAAGATTATATTCCGAGAAGAAAAAGGAACAATTTGAGGAAAATTTAATACACCAAATACTAAAACGATGTGAAGACTGTTTGTGAACAAAATTATTCCCTTGGGAACAGTGGATGATGTTTTCATGAAAAGGTAAGAATCCCATTAAGCCCAATAAGGAAGGAAACCTAAAAAAACTAAAGAAAGATTTAATCTCTTTTTCATAAAATTTAAATCTTTTTTGGAAGGTCTGTAGGCATATTGATGTTGCCTAGTCACAGAATCGAAATGAATGAACAAATTTTCATTTGTCAAGATGGATAGATCTATATTAATCAATTGGTGGGAGTTTAAGTGATAAATTAAAATGATGCATAGTTGTCAATTGAAAGAAAATATATTTCCGAAATTATAAAGTACAACGCATTTTGGATATAAACGCGTATATAGAACAGTTAGAGCAATAAAAAATTGTAATTTGTTGACAAGCTATATATTCTCAGATCATCTTTCCAGTAAATTTCATAATCTTCACAGTCATTATTCTATCTTTAAACTTTTCTACACCTTCTGTAAACTATCATATTTGTCACTAAGAGTGTAATAGCAATTATTTGACTATTCTTAGCGTTTCAGCTCAAGAAGTAATCGTAATAATGTTTTCGAGGCTTGGGAAGATTATTAGAATGCATTGAACTACTAAAATTATCACTTTCAACTTGTCAAGCAAGATTACTTAGAATTGAGAAAAAAGCTGCGCTACATTTTGGTAAGAGGAAGATTTGAATAGACAACATACCAGAAGTTACATGCATGAGATGCAATATGTTTCCTGCAATAAATAAATAATTTTTAGGTATTAGTTTTCTAATTGTTAAATGAGGGCAAAATGTTGTCCTCCCGAACAAAAAGGGAATACGATAGCATATATGGATGCCAATTGTTTTTTAATTGGATTTCCAAATACAGTTACTTTTCAATAAAAATATAATTTTTCCCTAGATAAATTTTCATTTGAACAAGTTTGATTCGATGTAGTAGAGTTATTGCTTCAGATTTAAACTTAATATTTCCTTGATTTGATCCCTGATATGAACACTAAAACAGTTCGGAGTGCAAATATCGCTTTAAGTTGTGAGGCGTGCGCATGGTAAAAATGATATAGAAAAGAAAATGTAAACAGAATATTTTTTGTAAATGAGTTTGCGTTTTGTTAATAATCAACTGTAGGTTTGCTAAATAAAAATTTGATTATTTTGAAGTTAAAAGACGTAGTGTTTCTTTTGATTAATTTTGTCAATTTTAAAACAGTTATTAAATTAACTGACACACAAACGTAAGTACGGATTTCGAAAATTTCATAATAAGTGGAAACCGCAGATTCAACGCAGAGCCTTATGAAGTTAAAAGGTTCATAATTATAAATCTACAACTGTATTATAATTCAAATTTGTTGAGACTAGAGTTTCCTGGCTTGTGGAAAATGTTGTAATAACGAATAAACCAATATCGAATCATAACTCAGAACAAACAGATGGGTCCCTTTCTGAATATTCATAAGGATTATTTATTCAGCACTGGAGTAAACTGACGTCTTACTGAATTATTAAGCAGTTTTAGAAGATTCGGGAAATAAATGTAGATTCTGCAGAAAATCTTAGTGTTAAACATACTCAAAATTCGGTTTTTTCTTCTTTTATTTAAATAAAAAATATTATTTTTTTTATGCTTGAAATTATTGGATAACTTTATTTACTTAATTTAAGTCTTGTTGAAATTTTCTCAGCTTATATATCCTCTCTTCTAAAAGAAAAAAAGTTGTTTTCCATACTACTGAAGCAGAGAAAAAGGATAGGCGCCCAATTATATTCCTCTACCTCCACCGATTCCAGAAGAATGTAAGAGAGAAAGATGGAGAATGAAAAGAAGTCAAATAAAAAAGGAAGAAAAAACTATAGTGATGCAAGGAATACTGCAATGTTGGCCTGAAAAGAAATGCGCAGTTATTTTTTTTGGACAGAAATTGGCATGCATTTCACAGTTTTTGAATCCATTTGGAAAAGCTCCATCTTGTTCTTAACAGTTCATGTGAAATGTAGTTTGTTAGGTAGAATTTTAAAACTGGCCTGTTTCAAATGAAGTTACATGTAAATGGGAATAATCAAGCTTAGATTTTGTGGTGCTCTTCAATATGCTTGAGCACTATTAAATAACGAGGTTTAGCGGTTTCATAAAAAAAGTTTTAAAAATAACTTTATAGTTCTACATAATGCCAAGGCATTTTATAGAGCTCATTCTTCCCATGCGTTGTCGGTAACATATTTGTATTACTCGACTTCCCAACTAACACTCTATTTAATAAGTTCGAAACACTGTTGTAGAAAAGAAAGAGAAAAAGTTTTCTTGTTTTCTTAAAACGGTTCCTTAACTGTGGTATAATTTCCTATACGATTCACTCACGATACAAAAAGAAACATTTCAAAATGATTAGGCAAAATCACTTGGCTAATAAATGCACTCAGAAAATCAGGTAAAGCATTAACTGAAAAAACTAGTATCCAACTTTTGTGGCTGTCAAACAACTAATCATAAATCTCCGGTCAGTCCCACGACGCAAAAGTAAACATTCTTGGCTTGATTCCCCGTAATCCTAGCGTCTGGGTCCATTTGTAAATTATTCATCATCGCCAGCCCTTACTAAGCTGATAAGTAGAGAGAAAACGGTCTTCCAAAGAATACTTTTTCTTTTCCTGCAGCTGATTCAATCAAAAGGCTAATTGAAAAGATTTTCGGAACAGTAACTTCGTTCGCTTTTTCTTCGGATAGGAGAAATGATGCTGGCTATATAATACGAGTGTTCAGACAGTTGTGTGTGCCTGCGTGTTTATTTGAGTCTAAGTAAGATATGAAAAAAATTAATCATTTGAACTAAGTATATACAAAAAGTTTCATCCTATTTATATCTTTTAATTATTCAACTTTGTTTTAATTCAAGAAAAATATGTTTGCACAGAATTCTGAGTTATTGGAATAATGCCAGGTTCTTCCACTCAGTCTCAATTGCTGCTTAAACCAAGGAAATCTCTTATATACATGATCGTTGCTATTTAAAATACATGCAGAAACCGAAATAAGTCGTACTTCTTTACAACCGTATTTTTTATTCAGTTTCCAATTAATACATTTTGAAAATTAATTAGTTTTAGCTAGGGATGAGAAACAAAAGAATTAACATAATTTTTTCACTCTGGATTTCTGGGGCGAGTCTTAATCCAGGGGAGGTCAAACTGGGACCTTGCCAGTTATTTTCAATTTGCATTGAAATAATATACTTGTCTGTAAAATATAATAATTACAGCACAACAATCTTTCAGATTCTGCTCGCGCGGCCTTTTGTCCAGCTTCCGAAATTTAATGAGGACTTTCAAAACAAAAAGATTCCCCACCCCTATCCTAATCTATTGTACAGGGTTATTCGAAACAATTGCTACGACTCCAAACGGCTGCAACTTTTCAGTCAACAACGATAGGAAGTCAAATGTAAAACACAACATAAGAAGTAGGTTAACATATTGTGTCGAGATGTTATAATTGTCCTTGTATATATTGTGTGGTAGCCTATTTAACATCAGACACTGTGAAGAATGTTTGCAGCCTCTGTTGCGCGTTGGATAGCGGCAAGTATGTTTTACATATTTTATCTGAAATTTCTTCTTGTGCCTTCATTTTATTGATAGATATCCTAGTTTCTATCTTAACACCTTCTTTGCATGAAACCTACAGAAGGTGCGAATACGAAGGTGCTTCACAGAGTAGTGGAATGGAATATTGAATGGGTGTTGTCTGTGTGTGCAAGGGAAGTCACATTTGGCAATTATTACCGTTTGCAAACAAAACTATAAGCTTCTTTCTATTTTATGCTCAATAATTTTGATCCTGTCGTTGTTTTATTAATCCGTATAAGCAGTAAATTATACGGATGATGTTAAACTCTTGCCTAGTCCTGCTTGAAAGAATTAAGAAAAACAAATGAAAACAGCGAAGATGAGCTTCAGGTCACAGGGAGGGAAGTAAAAACATCAATAGGGCGGGCACAAAACCGGAGATAAGAAATTCCCAGCTCAGTCGTCTTTGAGCTCAAGGGGAGAAAATGTGGCTTTCCGCCATTGGATGTAGTTCTTGATTTCAAAAGAAGGATTTAAGAGATCATCAATAAGAAATTAAAAAATAACCAAGAAGGAATTAAAAGATTTTAACTTCTGTTTGAAATTACAACGGGTTTAGATTAAGCGAAAAATATCTGAAAATCCCTGGAGGGCCATGAGGTGCAATTTAAAATTCCTTGGATGAGGATACAATGCAGTTTATGTACCTTTATTCAGTCCAAAACTCAAGCAAATAGCGCTACATTATTTTAAACTAGCCTAAATGACCAACAAAGTGATCTTGGGATTAATCTACAATGGTTACAAAGACGCCATTACAAGGAAGTTGTCACATAGATTCCATTCCAATCTCTACTGCAGCCATCAACTTTGTGGAAGAAAAGATCTTTAGCGCTTTTAATACTGACAAGATGATGGATGCGGTTTGCTTCCGATCTTTAATTCAATTCATTCCTTTCTTTCCTAATGGAAGAGTGTGGCATATACTCGATTCAGCTTCTTTGATAAATTATTGTTATTTCTTTCTTTTACAGATTTTGTTAGAAATGGAAGTTACTTTCTCATTTTTTCAGAAAGTCCAAGGAACCCTTATTATTCAGGATACAATGAATTATTTAAATGTTTTAGTTGTTCGAAAATTTTTACTATAATTTCTGTAGAACATAAAAAAGAAATCCAGTAATATACATTAATGAAACTATTGCATATTTTAAAGTTATATAAATATTTATGAAAATAGAATTAACCTTCAAATTATTCTACATATGTCAAATGTATTTTATTTTTTAAGCTTCTCAAATATATTTTAGTTCTCTATCATGTTCTGCGTGGTTAATATAATTTAATTGGATTTTTTAAAAATTCAAACATGAAAAAATAGAAAATTATCTTTAATGTGAGTAATCTTGAGAGTCTAAAAATAAAACAATATTATTCGTAAATAATTTATTTATTTATACAAAATTCTGTCAATGTAAACAAATACAGGATATGAAAACTCCTCAGTTGTGTAGTTAAAAACGGAATACGCGTGGACAAGTTTAAAAAACGGATAATAAATGGTACTGTTTTGTGTAGCTATCAAAATATCAACAATAGTTGAAATATATATGTACTGTAGTCCGTGAGATGAAGTGTAGAGCATTTTTAGAAGAAGATGCAATTGTGGTTACTCCAAAAAGCAGTTTAATAGGGCTTAAGCATTCTTTATTAAAATGATGATGGTGGAGATAATGCAATTGTAGATAAAATTGAACATTATTGGAGTCCAAGCCATGGTCATGTATGAAACTTTTAGGATCGAAGTGGCGCATCTTACCAAAAAAAAGAGTTACATCGTAAAAAGAGAAAAATTGAGGCATCCATGTCTTTTCATACTGCTAGTAAACAGGAAATACACTGAGAGCTTTAGAGACAGTTGAATTTGCACTCCTTGAAGTTACAGTGACAATTATTCCTATATTAGAATTCAACTGAAAAAACAAGTTTAGAAATTAAAAAGTTAAGCAACGCTAAAATAGGAAATTTTTAAATCATTACATAGATATTTTTTTAAAAACATAATTATTCATCGATTTAACGTTAAGCGGATTCCATCATTTAAACCAAAGGCACAAATAAATTAAAAAAACAAAATAAAATATCTAAAAGAACAAAAGAACAAAAGACAAAAATACAGAAATTAAATGGATAATTTATATACATTATACATTACATTTTTCCTCAGATTTCGAAGTCGATTTATCTGTCTACTATAATATAAAAAAGAAATATAGAATCCCTGAAAAAAGGAATAAACAAACGATCAATTTCTTGGCACATAAATATCCTAAGAAAAACTACCGGTTTCAGTCTGAAAGTCTATAAATGCGTTTTATAAGTAACTGAAATGCGAAAAGTCGTGCTTGGATGTCGGCTATAAAAAAACAACTTTCACGAAAGGAAGAAAACTCGCAACAACAAAATGTACTAAATCGGCTATTCTCTTACAAAACCAAGAATTAAGAAAAAAAACCTATAAATTCCAAAACAGTAGTCATTGGAAAGACCATCAAAATAGTCGAGAAAATAAAAGAAAATCTTCTATACGGTATGCTTCTACTTTATCGTCAATAGACAGCGAAATGGTTGCACTTTAAAATGTTGATGTCGGAGAGCTCAAACGTTTTTTGCAAAGATTGCAATAAATAGTATTGTTGCTACTGGTGTTGATAGGGACTCTGGGAGTTTTTTAAAAGAGTTTTTCGTTTAAATGTTTTGGGTGTTTTTTCATTCGTTGTTTCACCATAAAAGTTATATTTGATGCTCGATGCAGAGGATGTATCCATATTCGAGTTGAGGTTTTATTTGTAAAGGAAAGAAATGTAAGCAATAAAAAATTCTGTTTGTTGCAATAGATATATATATATCACATAAAATCAATAAATGGGGTAAATCAATAAATACTATTTGTTGCAATACTATTTGTTTAGTTTCTAGGTATGAATCTTTAGAAATTTCGAAGACACAAGTTTTTAATACTGTTCACCGGGAACAGAACTATGGTTACAGTTAGATATAATAAAATAGCAATCGCATGCACTTGAATTTTTAAATATTTCCAATAAAACATCAGCTTAATACCTTCAAAATTCATGTGGAAGGCAAAATTCAGACTTTAAAATCAATTTGAGCAATTTAGAAATTTTCTTCGATAGTCAAATTAAAACTTTTAACAGTCGTAACACTCAAAATGACTTTCTCTCCTGACTCATCCAATGATTACTTTCGTTATCGTTCGGTTTTCTCTACCCTTTTCGCCTACCTCTCGAATGTAGAGGAAATTTTGTTGACGAAGTCTATAATACCGCATGCAATGTCTAAAAAGATTTAATCTAAAGCATCAGCAAAGTTATTTGTAGAGTAATTATCGCACGGACCAATTAAATGATGGATGTTGAATCCTATTTAGTATAGTTATGCATTAAAAGGGATTCTTTAGAGTCGTCAGAAATTGGAATTTTTATGGCTCAATTGTTTTGAACTGATTCGCGGGAGATGTCTTCAAACTCTTTTATCATCTATTTGAATTTTTGATTTGCCAAGAAAGGATCTGCAGTAATTTAACTTTCTGAAATCTTGGAAGGCACGATTTCAAAGTAAATAACGAGCTGAGGAAATTACATTGAAAATCCATTGACTGCTGATAATAAAAATGAATTCTTTATTATCATTTTTTTCTTTGAAGCACTATTGTCAGCATTCTTTATTATCGTGATAGGAAAGTTACATTCTCAGTAGTAGCATAGTTGTTTTCCGGATCATCAAAACATATTTTTTTTTGGTAAATCTCCAATTTGAGGCTGTAGAACAGATATTGGTAACGTAGGACACTATATTTTTGCTATCCCAAATTACAGAAGTATTGGAGACAAATATATTCCGAGAAGCTTTCGTATTTTGAGTATTTTGAACTTTGTTCAAAATAGGATGGCTAAAGTTGGTATTTGGTACAATGTTTAGAATATCTTAGGCAATCTTCTTTATTCAATTGATTTATTGTTTCTAATAATTGTTAATTGTTTTCTCATTCATTTTTATTTTTCTAGTTTTAGTTTTTTGTTATTTTTTAGAATTGTGTTAATCTATGGGTAGTTAATTATAGAGTGTTTAAACTGGATTGGTGCCTAAATTTAGATTTATAATCAATTATGAAAGGAATACTGGGTACTGAAAATACGAAACACAAACAATAATACAATTTGCTGCACCTAAGAATGCACCTACCTTTCAGGCACCTGAAAAATTTAATCGGCAGCTAAATAAAGAAGCTGAAAATATAAATAATATCATTGCGTTGTAGAAATAATTAGAGAAATTAAAACAGAATCAAAATTTTAAATTTAAAATTTTTAATTTAACAATTGTTGAATTAAATCAATTACTGCCGCCAATTTCAAATAGATATATCCAAAAATGATCCACACGACCAAACTGTCAAAAACAACAATATAAAAAAAGAAAATTTACCTACACATTATAAAAAAACGCTGCAGGCTCGATATGATAAAAAGATACTAAAATTAAAACTACTTAAATCTAAGAAACATTTTGCTTCTGCAGAAAAAATTGTAGTATGTTGACAATGCACAGTGAAGTTTTTGTTCACTAGTGAAAACTTATTGGAGACACATGATGTATGTAAAACTCGAAAAAATTTTCTTTCACAAATAATATTTGCAGCACAAATTTTAGAGGCGAATCAACTCACATAGCTTTATAATTTTTACATACGATTAATCAGGAAAAAGTTCTGAACGAACCACAGGTAATTCAGTTGCATTATTGATGCTCACAAATGCTTCCAACAGAACTTCCCTCACTTCCCAATCTTAACGGAAAAGAAGCTTTCGAAGGGCGGGCAGTTCAATTATACCAACCTGAGCATTATTAGTGTACTGCAATCCATTATTGCAGGGCATGGTAGGTTGAGTACTATTTTCAATAACTGAGACTGGATAACTTCATGCGTGCAAAATAAGTTCGCTCAATCTACATATTGTTGGAGAGCGTAAAATAATACCACAAAGCCATCACAACGGCCTCCATTCCATACGTGAACATGAAAAACGAAAACTTCAGTAGACACCTTTCAAAACTTAAAGATTTTTCAATCTTGCAGAAAAACAAAACATGACAAAAACTTGTTGAAGGAAACAAACCATTACTTTCTAATTTCCAACAGAAAAAAATACTGCCGGGGCAAGCACCCTGAAGGCCCAAAGTCCTCAAGGAGCCCGCAGGTGCAACCACCTACTCCACGTTCTGTCAAGCCCAAAAAGAATTCAAACCACACAAAGGAATCTTCCAGAGAGGCGACGCTAAAGCCCTTTTACACAAAAATTCATACGCGGAACAAGACGGAGAGCAAATAGTTCCGTTAAATTAATTTGATTTATAACTTAATTAACTTAAAACATTAAAGGAAAAGACATAAAAAGTTAAGGCAATTAATATTTAAGTTGATTACTAAGTAAATAATTAAGAAAAATTTAGATATTTAATAAAACTGTAAAAAATTTCCGTTTAAATTGCAAAAGTTGCCAGAGATGCCACAAGATACTAAATAAACTTTGGTGGCGAAGATTTAAATATTTAAAAATACTGATAAAGCCGAAAAATGATGTACTTGCATTTTTAGCAATCTAAAGAATTGTTATATTTGTATATTTTTCTTTCTTTTCCCTTTTGTTTATTTATTCTTATTCTATTTTATGTATTTATTTTTCATTGTTATTTTTCTGATATTTATATCCTGTATGTATTTATATTGTTATATTTCTTATATGTATTTGTTATTTCAAGTTGTAATGTTGTTATTAGTTATTCCTCATGCTCAGGCCGGACGGAATTCTCATTTATGTATTCTGAGTAGTAACGTAGCGAAAACATTGACGGCTGATGTAAATTCATATTTTTCGCCATCTCTAGTCCAATTTGTTGATTTAAACTGAAAGAAATAACAAAAAATTCTTTTAGCCCCGAGGCTTCCCCATGTTGGCTTCTTGAGTATCCGTACTATGATTAAGTTATTTTATTATCTACTAATATAATCTAAATATTGTATACATGTATTATACACTAATTATATATTATATAATTAGTGTATAATACATGTATACAATATTATAATATTAATGGTGTATAATAATAATTATATATATTATATTATAATATAATAATAGTATTATATTGTAATAATATATACATATACATATATATATATTCTAAGTAGCATATATATAATTATATGAATTAAGTATTATATACTAACATTATGTTATTGTTACATTATACTTGTAATAACATATAATATAATTCCTGTATATTATAATATTGTATAAAGTAATATTATCAATATACTATAATACGAATATGTAGTACATATACATGCAGTATACGTATAATAGGATAGTAATATATTACGTTATTATTTATTGATGTAAATTATATTGCAATAGGTTTAGTAATTAGTATTAACTAAATAATTATTTAATTTCTCCAACTTGCAGGATTGCCGCTATGAGTCTGATTTAGAGATCATATCTATGATGTGGTATGGACCTGTGAATCAACAAAACGAAATTGCTCAGATAGGAAGATTTCTGATTTAGATCTAAGTCAATCTTCACGAGTATTCAGAGAGAAAATATTTTAATCTTCAAATTTTGACGAATCTTCACGTTTTAGAACTCTCTGAGGATAAAAAACACAATTTTGGAATTATATCTGTATTTAGTCTGTCTGTGAACCCGATAATTCAAAAACAGGTTGAGTTAGACGGATGAAATTTCTTTTGTAGCTTTCACATCAAATTTGTAGATTTCTATCAAAATTTGGACAAAATCTGTCCAAGGAAAGTCTGTATGTCCGTATTCATGTGAAAACAACTCAAAAACTTAAAAAAGCTAGATGGATTCAATTTAGTACAGAATCTCACCATCAGAATTGTAGATCCGACGGGTTGACTGTCTGCAGGTCTGTATATTCGCATGCATGTGAACACGATAACCGCGAAACGCAATAAATTAGATAAAAGAAATTTAATACGTGAAAATGTGTGTTGATATAAAAATGATATATTTGATGTTTAACCTAGAAGTAAATATGTATCAATTTTGTTTTTAATCAATAAAAAGAAGCTTTAAAAATGTACATTCGCTTTTCATCATAATATTGTGATGTACATAACGCGCCATATTGTTTAGTGCCGCCCGCTTGGCGTATTTTACTCCCGCTGATGGTATTGTCGCCTTTTCGCTTTGCCGCGGTCTCCCGGGTATATACATATCTCAATAATCGTGGTGGTCCGGGCCTTACCGAAGGCAATTTTTATACTTTGGAGATGACAACTATGTAAGATAGTATGCGAGAAAGTCTAGGAGAAACCACCGCCGCTGGTTGTTTTCTTCTCATAGCAGTACTTGTCATTTATTATCAAGAATGTTAAGGGGGAAAAATAAAAGTCGAAAATATTAAAAAAATGACAAACATTCGGCTTTTCATTTTTACACACAGGCAGTACCAATGCTGCATAGGAAGGCTTTTCCTGCTATTCAAATGTTGATACAAATGCAATTTTACGAGAGCAGTAAAATTTGATGGTTCTTCAAGAACGAATATATGGGCAGCCCTGATAATAATGTAAATAATATCCTTTTCTCCTTGTCGCTGCCTTCTTCCTTCTTCTGAATCATAGCACATGTGATTAGTAATATTTCTTGCAAATCACATATGCGAGAGAAAAACGAATACAACGTTACTGGCAAAAGACGGACGAAGGCACAAAACTGATAGATCTTGTCCACCAATTTCATAAAAGGAATTGATGTATGCGAAAAGATGTATGCCAGTATTTTTCTGATTTTATTTTAAAACTATAGCCTGTATAAAATTTTGAGTCGCAGTATAAAATTAAACCTTACTTCATTTACAATGTAAACTCATTAACAATAGATATTTTCCAATTGTTTCCTTATTTAGAGCGATAACACCGTGCATAAATACGATGTAAATGAGTATGCTTTAGGTGATCAAATAAGCGATCGGTAATGATATTTTTGAAACATTGTTGCATAATATTCTGATATTTCTGCTTCTAAATCTGGACACACAACGTTTACACAACGTTTTTATTTTCCTTGTATGAAATATAAAAAATACTGCAAAAAGCAAAAATTTGGTAAAAAAATTCAAAATGTTCATATATGTCAATGCTCACTGAACATTATATGTTTCATTGCGTGTCAATAAATTCGATATGAACAGTTTTTAAACATATGTTATAAATTTACTGAAAAATTGGATTTGTTGTTCTAATTATTTTCTGCGATTGTCTTTAATTTATAATCCATTATTACAAACAATGGGAATCTTAAAAATCAATTTTTCTAAAATTTGCTATCAGGTGTCGTCACTCGTAATGAATTACAATTTGATAAAATCTATCTATTAACTGATTGTTAACTTGTTAGAATATTAAAATAGTTTATTGTCATTGGTCCTAGAATATGTACAGAAAAAGAATAAATAGAAGAGACAAATAAAAACAAAGTATCTGGTGTGCGCAAACGCAGCAGCATCCAGCATTTTCTTATTGTTTTTTTGTCTCTTTATTCTTTTTCTGTACATATTCCAGTATGTTTATTCTGCATTTTATTGGAAGTTGCTGAATTTCTCGCCATTCTGATTCATGCAAAGTTTAATTGTTTTTAGAATCTCTTGTTAAATGTTTTATTCATTTACTTGTATTTATTGTCATTGATAATAAACAAATGTACAAGATTTTGGACACTGGCATATCAAAAAGAGAGGGAAAAATTGAGTAAAATATACATCTTCAGAAACATCAAACCATTCAAGGGAAATAAAAATCTGTAATAAATCATAAAACAATAATACCTCATTACACATACAATAATCAATCATACATTTTTCTGAATATATTATGATAGTATATGTGCAGTTGCTTCTCGAATGCACAAAAATTAAAATATTAGGAGTTCTTGGCAAATCTATTGTTACACTCCCAAAGTAATAATTGGCCTTCAATGCGACTCGAGATCCTATGATTTACTGTGCTGTGAGTGAACAAAACTTCTCGAACGAGCGTTTCTTTTAACCGCACCACTAACGATATATCCGTTCTAATCAGAGAACAGATAAGTCTTTAAGGTAAACAATGTCAAACTGCCGAGACAAGCGCTGCTATGGAAAAGAGTGATTAATTATAAGGCTTAAGAAGAGCTATTTGTTATGTCTTCTCGCAAAAGGGGCTTCAAACATAATAAAAATCAACGCACCGAGAAACAATTGTGTACGTTGAGAAAGCAATACATTTTCCAAGAGTCCGTGTATTTGTCTTGAACAGTTTGATGAAATTTTAACAATGGAAGAAGCATAATTGCTATTCAAGATCTGAAAATCTTAAGCTAAAGTTGTAGTTATTGTGTCCTTTGTTACCAACTAACTAATATCAATATCATGTATTTATACAAAGTAGAAAATATTTTTGGCAATGAGTGATTTATTCTGGTAGTTTTAATGTCTAAAGAATGTATTATCAGAAAATGTTAATTAAGCTTTTATACTCCCGTGATATCTGATTTGATAGGATACGTGTTTGTATTACAGAAAATAGATAAAAGATTTAAAAAATATACTACAATGTATTATTTTAAGAGACCTGATTTCTGGGCTAAAATAATTTTATAGTAATATATAGATAGATCGTACAGAAAAAATAATTTATTACAAGTTTAAAATATAATGAACAAGAAGAAAACTGATTTTATATAAAAAGTATTTTAAAATATTAAAGACTTAAAACTGAACCTGATGGTATTGTGCAAAATGCACCATTTCATTCTTTAACAAATAGAATAGTCTTTCACGGCATACTTCCAAATTGCAGACAGATTCGAACCAAATAATGTTTCGATTTAGTGTCTCTTTTGGCATATTTCACTGGATATTGAAGACTAAGATGATATAGCTTCGTAAGTAATGCAATAAAGTCATAAAGAACATGAGAAACAAAATTTTTAATATTTCGCTTAAAAATTCATATTTCTCATTTTTAAATGAGCGACTGTTCACTAAAATTGGGCTCTATGATTATTTTATATTCTATTTAGAAAAATTTA
>BGPR01005654.1:0-90667 GCA_013235015.1 Araneus ventricosus
AGTAATTAAGCCTAAATTCCAGGAATTTTTGTGTAATTGTCCTAAAACCCTCGCATTAAGAAATGTGTTTTCTTCTCCGAAATAAAGCTTCTTTAAACATTTGATAAGGAAATTAGACCGACTTTAGGGCAATAAAAGAAATTGGTGATGAACAAAATATAGGAGTTGTTTTTCCTTCGACTTTTAGCTTTTAATAAGTACAGATTAACTCTTCGCAATATAAGCCAAACCCTGTTCTTACAATTAATGATGAAGCTCAGTCCAGATTTGTATTGTAATCTTTTAATTATTTCACAGGTGCATTTTGAATTAAGAAGAAATATAACGCAATTAAAGACAGACTTGCTTATGGTGTTGCATTATTTTAATTTCGGAAGAAATGTAGTTTAATTTCTAATTTGGGAGTTCAACGTGGTGGAAATAAGATTTTTCTTTATATAGCGAGATACGTATGGGAGGTTTTAAGCATTCAAACAGATAAATGAGGCTATTTATATAAATATTTCACCTGAATGCAGAAGGTACAACGTTTCAGAAATATGGAAACTATATCTAATCTATTACCTCACATAAATTTGTGCATACTGCAATTGATACTTTCCTGCATTTAAGGTATCGGAATAAATTGAAAGAATTATTTTTGGCAAATAAATCACAAGAAATAATCAAAACTGCTGAAATGCACATTTATTTAGAGTGATAAAACATATTTGCTTTTGTGTGTATGTGAATTTGCTGATGAGTTATTATATGTTTTAACAGAAGCAGATGACTGGAAGTGGACATTTATATAACAGGAAGTTCACATATAAACAAACAAAATCATGAAAATCCTTCTGAAATCAGGAAATATTTACGTATAAATTGACAGTGTTATTTTATTTACCACTTGTTAAAATTTTTGCGGCGTAGTTCATAATTTGATTCTTAAGATAACTGCTACAACATGATTGAGTGTTTATTAATATGCATATTTGTTTCGAAATTTATAATAATGCATAATATAAAAATAATCTTTGCTCGTATAAGCCTAACTTCAAGTAAAATAAATAATTGGATTTTGTTTGAAATATATGCAATCTGGATAATGCTGGCAGATCTATTTTCCCATACAGTGAATAAAAATAAAAAATATGATTCCCTAGCGGCAGTTCTTTCTAATAAGAGTTATTGAAAAAAGTAATTACGTTGTAGAATGCAGAATACTGACGAAAGCTTTAACTATATTCTATATTCTATTGAATTCATTCCCAAATATATATTAGCTGCACCCCAAACAATAAGATAAGAAGACTCTCAGCTGTAATACAGTTTTGCAAAGGCTTTAAATAATCATTAGATTTTCTGAATGCCATTGATATACATCTTGGTACGTATGCAGTGAAAAACTTTAATGAGGTTAATAAAGCATGACTGCACACATAAATGCCATTCTTTATCTTCCATCAAATTATAAATAATTCATAGGAAGAATACATAAGCATTAAGATGAATTTTACAATATATTGTATTTATAAAGTAAAAACTGAAAAATATTTTTTCGCATAACTAATTTTATGCATGGATTTTTTATTTCAAAAATTATAACTCAAAATTATATCGTTAGATCGTTCAAAAATCTTATGAATATTTTTTAAAAATCGTTTTCTGGAGATTAGTTGAACAATTTATACGGTAGGAAGATCCTTAAATTAATGTCTGCTATTTCAATAGCTTCAAACAAAATTTGGAAATCTTATAATAATTTGTTCCAAAATTTTAACAATAAATATTGTTTTAAAAATTTAATACAATCATCAGTTAAAAGTGTGTTTAGTTTATATTTTTATTTTACTTAGTTCAAGTTATATATCCAACATTTGTTAAGTTTTTGAACATATAATTAGGGAGACGGTAACAATTTAGGATTTTTACAAATTCATAATGATTTATATCCTTAAATAATTCTTCGTTATTAATTTTGAATAAATTCGAATAAAAAATATAATGTTTGAATTTTGTTATTTTTAGAAATGATCTTCCAGCGTAACAACATACCTCTATGTATTTTGAGTAATTTCTAATTCTGTTAAAATATTTGGAGGGTATAATATAATTTTCTTGATGATAGGTTGATATGAAATTGCGTATTTTAATTTTTATCTTTATATTATGCGTTTCGGATTAATTAAGTATTTAAGTGTTATCTTTATTAAATATCTTATTAAAAATTTAAAGGTAGTGCTTTTAAACAATTTTCCTTTCATGCTTCACATTTCTTTACATATTCCACAGAACTGATACTGTTTTATATAATTGGTATTCGAAAACGTTAAAATTTAATTTTCACTCTGCGAACGTATTTAAAAAATTACAACAATAATTACTCTAATACGTTTTCTGACGACATTTTTATCATGAATAATTAAAATCAATAATACTAATATAAAATGAGTCATTAAATATTGCAAAAGTATTAAGAAATAAATAGAATATGCGTAGAAAAGATTATGCTACCCTATTAATAAATAATACTTAATGTAATATTAAATTTAAAATATTGGACTTAAAATTAAAATAACATAAAAAAAGATTTTAAAAAGACAAACGAAGATGGAATTCGAAAATTATAATGGCCTAAAGGATCGGGGACCTCCATATCGTATTACCCGTATGGTTACGGTAACTCTACGAAGCCTAATTGTTGGATAAGAAAAGGGAGTATGCCCCAAAATATTTCAAGATGAGAAAAAAAAAGGAAAATTCGTTTAATATAAGAAACTTAACTTGATAATCAAACTATGATACCAAAGTTATATCATCAATCTATTTGAAAGTGTATGTGATGAGAATCTTTTAAAAATTGCAAACCTGTCTTCTTTGATAAACGTTTTTAACCTCACATACTTTTTTTCAATTCTGAAAAAGAATCTCGAAACTAAATTCAGTTCGTGGCAAAATGGAAAAGTAGTATTTTTAATTTTACGTCACAACAGTTAAAAGTAAATCACCAAAAGAAATATTAAATTGAAATTAAATTTATCCACTTAAAATAATAAATATATATATAAAAATAAAAATCAATATTACTTTATTAAATTTTTAAACAAGCAATTAATAATAGCTGCTGCATCTATATTTGAAAAAAGTCAGTATTGCCATAAGCTTAAAAATTTCATAATAAGAGATAATCTAGTTCAGGAAATAATCAAAAATATTTATTCATCGAGCTTAAATATTTCTTATTAATACAAGCATATAATTATTTCCTAGGAAACACATACTTAAATGAATCAGAAAAAAGCACTTATTAATATCATAGGCTGGCTCCGCTTCCTGACGAGCGGCTTGCCATGATATTTTTCAAATTATTACATTTTTTGTCTTCCTTTTCTATCGGTTGTTTCTTGTGTGTTTTGATATATATATATATATATTGTTAAATATATTGTTATTTGATATATATATATAAAGTTCATTGTTTTCCTTCCAAATTTATTAAATATATAATGAATCTCAATTAAATATAAATAATATTTACCTTCACTATCATTTATATTTAATTGAGTTTCATTATATATTTAATAAATTTGGAAGGAAAACAATGAACTTTTTGAACATATTTAGTTCTCATTCTAGTGTGAAAATGAATTTCATTAAAAAATGATAATGTTTTTTCTGTATTTATGTTTTTGTTTTTGTTTGCAAGTGGAATTCACCGTAAAATTGCGCTGTATAGCTCGTAATAAAAAATGAAAACTTTTTAAAAACTCATTAAGACCAGTAAAGACCAGTAAATGATATATGTACAATATGCTGATTGAAAAAATCTAAAAAGTTATTAAACACACACACACGCATATATATATATATATATATTGTAACGTCACGGCCGATGGCCGCGGTTTGATGGCTGAGCAAATTCGAGGCGTTTTCAGACAAGGAGTAGTCTTTCCGAATTTATTTACAGCTAACTTATATACATACATTTGTAATAGACATTTTCTAGATTAGAATGTTTATGTACAAAAATCAATCAAAATGACCTCGAAGGGAGGAACTGTAACTCTTGGTCGAGTAGTTAAATAATTTCGCGAACCAACCTGCACTGCACTGGAAAAATCAATAAAGTTCCGGAGTTCGATGTAAACTCCTACGAGATGAGCCCGAGGACCGGGTCTATCCGTAAATATCAGAACTCGCAATCCCTGATGGGAGTACTGCCGAGTCTCGATTCGAAGCAAAACTTGACGCTCACCAGCGTAGGTGAGGTCCAACTCCCAACTCCTCCCGACAAACGAAATCCGCCCGTTTTATGTACTGATCCGGGTCTCCTCATTAGCCAGGTGGCATTCCTTTCTACCACCTGCAAAAGGTTCCACATTTATGTCTCCCTCGTTAGCACTTTTCCTACAAAGGTAAATGTTATCCATCGTCCATCGAATCCACGCTTCGTTACTTTGAATTGACCAGCTCCCTTCATGTAGGCGACATTGTCAATCAAAGCTTTTTAAGGACCCTGTGGTCTTGTCTGGTCTCCAGCAATTATCGTCGCGTCTGCGGACGCTTTTGGCGCCTCTGTCCCGCTAAGCTTTGTTAGAACACACCTGCACAGAGAAGCATTGTCATTCCTCAGATGGCCGACACTAGTCGAAGAATGTTGTGTTATATTTCACCTGCAACCCTAAATCATCGTTTCGTTACAGCTCTCCTAAATCATAGTTGTTATTTGACCACTTTGTTACAATATATATGCAGAGAGAGAGAGTATAAACCGTAAAATGAAACGCAATTAAATCACAATGACGTTTCCTCAGGGGATGAAATCATTGTGAATTGCTAAAATATAAAAAGTCAAATTTTCTTGCAATCACTGATGCCTTAAGACCTAAAACACTGATTTTCATCCCTATTGTCAAACCATAAACAGAGAGGGGAGTTTTGAACTCTATCTACTACAGCGCATTTCGAATTGCAGCTTTTAGCGCATTCATTGTGTATGTGATATATTTTTTCCATTTGATACTATTCGCATTTTTATCTTTCCTCGGATATACTTTCAATTATTTTTTTCATATCTTTTCGAATTTGATGTGAAAGTTTGTTATTTTATTTTATTATTTTTCTAATATGTTTGCTGCTCTCTCTCTCTATATATATATATATATACATATATATGTTACCGTGAAAGACCGAAATTTGGAGAATGTCGACTTTCACCAGTGAATGTCAACATTCACATAGCCCCTGGAGTACGTCCATAATATTTGCCAAATATCCTTATTTCTCACTTACACCGGCAAATGTCGACATTCATCATGCACTGATGGTGAATGTTGAAATGTCGGAGGTTTGCATTTTCTTCTCCGTGTCTTGCTGAGAGGAGTGACCAATCACGGTGAGGAGAGAGGTTCGCCACTCTGTAGAGAAGTTTTAACTGCGGGACTAACCCCGGAGAATTTAAATGCCGTGGTAGATTTAAAGGGCAGTCCAGGATTTTCTTTTTTGGACATGTGGCTTTATATTCTAGCGAGAGAAGAAGAAGGGATGCTCTATGTTACTTGCCTTCTTAATAATGATAGCAGTTGTACTTGGATAAGTGTTAAGCATTAAGATTTTAGTTTTAAGTTTAGCCAATAAAGAACTTTGCATTTATACCGTATATGTCAAAATAGGAGAAAGCTTAAGTAACAGCACATGTAAATAAACTGTTGAACTTAAAACAAACAGTACATTCTAAATGAGAAAAGAAAAAAAATACCAATAAAAAACTTACTTAATTATGTGACTAAAATCTTATTTATTGCAACAACTTAAACTTTTATGACACTTTGAATTGCGCAAGGGTCCCTTGCTTTTACAACTGCATTTAGTTGTGGAACACTTCCTTTTGCAATGACAGCGTGTACAGCTTTGCCCTGCACTTCTCGAATTAGCTGCAGCTGCTTCTCTCAGCGACATTTCTTGAGAAGAAATCTCATCTATGGAAAGTAACTTTTCTTTACAAATTACGAACTGATTACGGGTATAAAGCTGCTTGAGGATACCATTTTTATTTGCTAGTTTATAAAAGTCGGAGTCTTCTATTCCAACAACAAATGCCAACACATTTCGGCCATCTGTACGACCACGGTCGACATCGAGGACTTGTATTCGTACGGTCTCACCAATTTGAGCAGGACGAATTTTTTTTTTTTTGAGGTTCGTAGCATTTTGTTGCTTGAAGTAGAAGATTCTCTTTCGCGGCCGATCTTTTTTATAGAAATAAATTCGTGTTGTTCATTCAGGGCTTGATATGAAGACGTGGTAGGTTGCAGGTGCTCTTCAATATTTCTCTTTGGAGTATGGTTTTCGGTATGGCCATGGCTCAAATTTTCTTCAAAAGTATTAACAGTTTCTTCAAGCTGTTGTTTCGGTTTCAAAAGTATCAGCAATTTCTTCGAATTGTTCTTCGGTTTCAATATTTGCAATTTGTTCGCCAGGAAAAAAGAAGATGTTATGCCTCTTTTTGGTTTAATGCCAAACATGGCTTCATAAGGGCTTTGGCGTATTCCTTCTTGGTATGTTTTATCCATCTAGCTATTCAAGGTTTTGAGTTACAGCGTTCACATGACCGCGGACATACAGATAAACAGACTTCTCGTTGACGGATTTTGTCTACAATTTGATAGAAACCTACAAATTATGTTTCAAGACCACATACCAAATTTCATCCCCGTAGCTCTAATCGTTTTCGAGTTATCGTGTTCACAGACAGACATGATTCCAAAATTGTGTTTTTCGGACTCAGAGAGGTCTAAAACGTGGAGTTTCGTCCAAATCTCGAGTTCGAATTTTTTGACGATTACAATACTTTCTCTTTGTATACTTCGTATACGAGAAAGTAAAAATATTTGAAGAAGGTGATGCGCTACTTCTTCAATTGTCTTTTTTTTCAATGGTTGTAGCTAGACAAACTTAGTTAAATGATCTTGACACACCATTATGAACTTATATGCACCATCCCTGTGTGACTGCAGGTCTATCAGATCAACCTGACATTTTGAGTTTAACTCAGAACTGACCATTGGTTTCACAACAATACCTTTCTTAGGTGCTCTATGTTTCATTTGACATTGTTTACATAATTTTAAATACAACATTACAACTTCATATGTAATATTTTTGTATTCAACTTGCAAATCTTTAAGCATACGTGTTCTTCCTCCGTGGCCTATTCTGGTGTGAGTTTCAAATAGTATACTGAAGAATTCATCATTGGTAACAAAATACTGTATATTCGTTTTTCCTGGTTTTAATGGTACAATTAACTTCTCTTCATCATTAATTTTTAAAACGTCAAAACGTCTTAATCGGCTGTAATCCAAAGGTGTGCTGCACTTAGTTGTAGCAGAAATCACTTCAGAAAGTATTTTAGAGTACTTTTCTTGAGAAAAATAAAAACAATTGTCTTCTCGTTTACTCGCAATTAATGCATTTAACTTTTCAGAAAAAAGATCACGATTCACTGCAGTATCCATTCAATATAAATTAGGGTATCGGATAAAAAAAATAAAATTTTCCGAAAACGTTGCGCGCACCATCAAATCTTGCATAAGATTGACAAACAGTAATGTTCCAGAGTATAACAAATACATGCCACATAACTTCAATCGCAGCAAAACAAAGGATTTGGCGACAGAGTGTCGCCTCTCTGTTGAACAAATGATTTGGCGGCGACCTCGGCTTCTCTTTTCTACCTCCACTAGAGCATATCTGTGCTTGTCGACATACACCGGTGATGTTCCGAATGCACAAGAATATAATCAAACATTCGGTCTTTCACCGACGTATTAGGTATGTGTCGACTTTCACCGGTGAAAGTCGACATTCTCCAATTTCGGCCTTTCACAGTAACATATACATATAAAATGTTTTCGTGGTTGTAGTCATTAACGAGCCGAGATATTAACTAATTTTCTTTTATTATCCATACATTTAAGTCATTTTTAAGGAGAGTGTAGGGCATGCGTGCATCTTAGTTAAAGGTTTCAAGTCAAAAAGAGAACAGAATATCCCTGCATTTTTTCAGGTAGGGATTTAACATATAGACACGTGATCAAAGTGAAGGGAATAATAGCTATTTTTAGTAAATTACGTAAGTGTTTTAGGGAAAAGTATGGTGCCAACAAGTCGCTGATTTCGCGAATTATGTGGACGCGTGGAGGTAATTAGAATATTCTTTTAGTACTAAATATGCCAATACATGGGATTTAATATACCTCCAGCGCAGGAAATAAAACGAAACTGTAGTTTAAGAAAATTGATTTTGGAATGCATTAAAACTTTAAAATATATAATATTAGAATTTAAAGCAAAGTTAAGCGAGATTATATATATATATATATATATATATATACAAACAATGTATGCATTTATTAATCTAAAAATTAAAATTAAAATAAAGTTACCTTATCAATAATCATACAAATGAAATACAAATATAGTTTGATAATATATGCTATTACTATTATGAAAAAGACAACCCAGAATTGGAACAACAATCAAATGCCAATCGGTCTTGGGAACAGATATTTGTCGCATTAATCTAGATTTGTGGCTCCAACCCTCTGCGAAAGCCAATCGTCGAAAAAACAAAAAAGTAGGGGAATAAATCTCCAAAATCTTTCAAGATTAGAAACGAGAAAGTATATAACTTAAAGAGTACCAGTTCAGTAGTCTTAATTATTGTTATGACTTGGCCGGTATCCTAAAGACAGTTCCGCATTTAAAGTGAAAATATTATTTCTAAATTAGTATATTAATACTATAATAAACATCATTAAAAATTTGCTATAAATTTAGCATTTTATAATAATATATATTATTTTGGAAATGTACATAAAAATAAAAATGAATATATGATGCAATCTTATTCTTAATCTAGTGGCACCATCTACCTATGAAGTGAAATACTAATATCCTTGTGAATTCCAATTCCAATATATATGATCACATCAAAAATAAATCTAAAATGCTATTAATTTAATGGTATTAAATATTTCTTATCAACATAAGCGTACATGAAATTTGTAGGATACACATATCTCATAGCATTTTCAAGAAATGTATCAATATATGACCGCTTATTATATCTCTCCGTGACTAAAATAGTGCTTCTATGAATATAATTTAAGACGATATTTCTATAAATTTGACGACTGATGATGCTATTACAAAAAGGTAGCTTGTTTATATTGAATTGAAAAGTGTTTCTTTTATCATAAATCTCAGTGTTTAATTTATTGTCACGTATTTTAATTTCAAGACCTAGAAAATCTACAGAAGAAAAATCTTCAATAGTTTTCAGTAATATCAAATACTCTGTATAAAAGTCAGTATGTGGTGTATAGTCTTCTACAGTTGAACATATTAATAAATCATCAATATACCTAAACATGATATAAGAATTATTGTAAATATTTCCTTTTTCATAATAGTGTAAATATACATTAGCTAGAGCATTACTTGCTGGTCCACCTTCTGGAAATCCTTTAATTTGTTGGTATAATTTATTGTCAAAGCTAATATAATTTTCTTTTAATATAACTTCTATCAATGTTTTATATTTTTAATATTACTCATTTTAATTATGCTGAAATCTTCATGAATCTGTAATAAAATTTTCATCATATCTTTAATATCTATACTATTGAATAAATCTTGAAAATCAAAAGTATGCACGGAATAAAAATTAATATCTTTAATACTCTTCATAATTTTATAGCTATTATTAATAATAACTGTATTATTTTGTACTTTTAATTGTTTTATAATCTCTTGCAGATATTTATGTAAAATTTTACCTCTTTTCTTTATATATATATATAAACAAACTTAGAAACACAAGACAAAAACTCAAAAACAGTCAAGACAAAATGTCAAAAATAGACAAAAACCAAAATAAAATTGAAAAATATCATAGCCGAGCGGAAGAGAAGCTCGCTCATGATATTAATTATATATATATGTGTGTGTGTGTTGCATTTCTTAATGTCCGCAATAAATATGTAGAATATGTAGAAAAATAAATTTTTCTTCTTTTTTGTAATTTAATTTTATCACTTCATTTTCGTGTTTTGCGAGCTTTGAAGCTGATGGCCAAAATGAATATTCTATAAAAATATATTTAAAGGTTGGTAAAATATGTTAAAAGTGCAACTTGACTGCATTGGCACAGTGAAAGCGGTTGAGCTGATCCATTATGTAGGTTGTATTTAATTGGGCTCTCGGGGTCTACAAAAAATATTTTGATACATTTTTTTCAGATTTTGTAATTGATTTATAAAAAATCAAAACTGTCACCTACGCATTAATTAACATTTCTACAAATAACTCTAGGTCAAAGTAAAAGTCTGTGTGATCATTAGAAAGGAGTGCAATTTTAAATAATCCATAAATTCTGTTGTTTCCTGATTATTACCGTCATCCGATACCCCTAAATATTGATAAAGAGCTATACTGATATTTCTGATTCGATGATACCGATGGGATATATACTATTTCTATTCAAATTATTTTAACTTTGATGATAGATTGCAAATATTAATGTTTGAAATCTCAATGCTGTTTGAAAAATGCTGTCTGATTTCTGAAAAAAAATTGACAAGTACAGAAAGAATAAAATAACCTATATGCGAAATAGAAAATATTTAATTAGTGATGTTCCTACATTTTTAATAAATTTGACACATAAGTAAAAAAATGGATATCATTCTTTGTATTTTGGAGAATTTATTTTTGTTTATAGTAAAAATAAACAATGATTCTCTCTAATTCATTTTCATGATTTAGTAAGAAAAAAAATACCTACGAAAAATGATGTCCAAATTCAATAACTGAAAAAGCGGAAATGAAATTCATTTGATAGTAAAGTTTTTCAAATCTTTCCAGTATCATTCATAAAACTAATCTAAATTGTTTTTTTATATTTTATCATTGAATTTTTCACTTACATAAATTATTGATGATTTGGATTTAATAGACTTAACTGAATTTAAATAACACGTTTCAAATACAGAAAATCATATTTATTATCTGATATTAGTTCTATGGTGATGTTTATAAATCCATGTTATATCAGAAATTGGATAAAAAAAATTTGGTACAGTGCTCTTGGGATTATAGCTTCATTGCATCATTTTGTTAAAGTTAACACCAAACAATCGCTAATATATTCGCTCTTATTTTTTAATTATTTATAATATTAATCATGATATTTTTCAGTTCAAAAATACATATACATTAAGAAGAAAATATGCATTTATACCTGGTGTCCCCCAAAAGTGAAACAAGCCTTTATTTTCTTAAATATTCATCCTAGGCATATGCTTCTAATTACAAAGTTTCATAAAATAAGGTAAGAGTTTGTATGAATATACTTTGATATCCAAATGGATTGATAATAAAAAATTACAAAAATTATTTTTTGTAATTTTTAAGTTAAATAATATACTTTTTTGTAATTATAAGTTAAATAATATACTTTGATATCCAAATGGATTGATAATAAAAAATGACAAAAATTATTTTTTATACGGCCCCATAGAACAAAAATGTCTATTAATAAAATGTGTTCCTTTCATTCAACTATTCACATACAAAGTTGCATGCTTCCATCTGGAAAGCTTACAGAGATATAAGAAGACAAATCTATTGACTTAGACCACTTTTCCATACATCTCACTGCTATTTCATTCAGTCTTTCCCCTGTTAGCACAAGATGCTGTACAATATTGCTACGATATCCTCACGATATTGTGCGGTATTCAGAATATCGAATAACATCGTGTGGATATCGTACAATATCTTGTGCTAATAGGGTCTATATACATTTTAGGGATAATATACATATTTAAAAAAATCATTTAAAGGGCGGAATCAGGAAATAACAATGTATTTTCTACCTCTAGTTAAATGTAAAATATAGTCAAATAATACATTAATTGAAGTATTTACAAAAATAGTTCATCTTGTGAACCTTCAAAAAATATTCACCGCAACATATTAGCAGTGAGGTTTGTTTCCCCAGAAACAAGAAGTGCTATAAAAATATCTTTAGCTTTACCTTTAAATAGGCCACACTTTTAACTGTAATTATCTCACTTGTATTTTAGTACTTTACAATTCATTTTTATCGGTGAGAGATTTTTGACAACAGAAATCGAATATGTAGTAACCAGCCAAGTTCCTGTTGAGGCAACATGAAAGTAAAAATTTAATCTAAAACCAGGCAATGAAAAAAATCAAGAGAACGTGAAAGCGAACCATGATTGATATTGAAGGGGGGGGGGGGGATAAGAAAATTAGTTTGCCTAGAGCAAAACAGGAGCATCTGAAAATCTAGCTTCGGCTAAGTTATAAGACAGAAAGAATAGCTATTCGCCCTCTCTCATTATGTCACTTAGTTGTACGCAATGAGTGAATTCTAGTGGTTTCCAGAAATATTTGGTGTGTAGCCCATCCTGTGTCTGTACTACTTTTTCATTCTTTTTCTGTCTTCTTTTCTTGTTTTCATATTTTTCCGTTAATAATCGAACTATAAAAGTGGAGAAGTAAATAAATAAGAATTAAATCGAAAATACGAATTTTTAAAATAGTTTTAGTGAGTTATGCAACTCTGCAGACCTAAAGGACGAGTCGCCACTGCTTTACGTAAAGCTTAATAACACGCACAACGCTAAAAAAGCAATTCAGTATTCTTTTTCAATATTGGGCTATTTTCTTGTTAAACTATATATTTTCAAGTTGTCGTTTCATTCTTTATAAATTGGATAGTTGCAATTATCTGCAAATGAAAATAAGTAACAGTATGTGTCATTGCCAAAATAGATTTGAGAGCAGTCCCTTGAAATTTAAAAATTTACATATTTTTGTAAGTTTTGCAGGTTAGAATCGTGAAACTTGGTTTGTAAACAGATGAGTGTAGGAGAAACATTTCACTCATTGACTTTTTTGCTCTACGGGGAACATATAAAAATTTAATTTGCTTAATTTTTTGTATTCGACTTCTACATAAATGCTTGTTCCACTTCTAAATAAATGCTTGTTCCACTTTTTTGGGACACCCTGTGTACATTTACACTAATGAATTATAATTTTTATTGCTTGCTAATTTAGTAATTAATTTATATTCGAAATGTTCATTTTTCATGGATAATTTTGACTTAAAGTTGCATTTGATTAGAGAAAAAACTCATTTTGTTTAGTTTGAAAGTGTGATTGTTTTTCTAATTAAAAAATAAAGAAATAAGATTAAGCATCTTCTATAGAAGTTTCTAATATTTAAATTATTTTATAAAAATGTAAAATAATTGCAAGTTAAAGTTTTTGCTTTTGCAATTTCTGAATTTTCAGTAAATTGCACAATTCTAAATTTTGCAATAAAATAAGATGTAAATTCCCAGTTATTTATTTTTAAAATTTTAATAAAATATTCGTATGCTACATAGAGATTTTTATATAGATAATTTAAATGCTGCTATTGTAATATAATCGTAGTTTATATAACATTCTCATATTTAAATGTGAGTTTCTTTATATAGTTATAACAATAGAAGTAAATATTTTTAAAGATTTGTTTCTTATTAATACCTTGTTGCAACAAAATAAGTTATATGTAAATCCTCAAATTCTGTTATCAAGATAATATATTACACATAATTTCTTTTAAGGAACTAAAGTTTCTAAACTTTTTAATAGCAATGTTTATCAAAAAAACAGAGTTTTTGTTTGACAGACATGTTGCTTAAATATAATAAAATTATTAAATTATGCAAACTATAGTAACGTCAAGGCTTATAATTAAAAGTAGTTAATTATAAATGTAAATATGCATTGTTTTCCCCTTTTACTTAAGGAAATGATGACTTCAAGAGACAAAATAATGATTAATGACGGGAAGCTAGGTTTAAATTGAGGTATTTGTTACAAAATATAGTATTTCCAAATATTCTGTGAAGATAGTATAAAATATGCTTAAGTACGTATTTATAAAGTTTATTGCCATTTTTTCTTGAATAAATTAATAACTTTTTATAGTCTTGAATTAATTGACTAATATTCAATGGCAGGAACTATGATTAATTAAGATTTTAGGATAAATAACAGTAATTAAAATTTAATAATAATGTTTTGAAACTTAATTTAATAAACATATTAATTAAATTATTTGAATTAATAAAATTTGAAATCTGCTGATAAGAAACTTTATATGTTCCACAATTCTGATTTTACGAGTTAGTATTTGATATTAATTTTTCCCCTATCGAATGGAATACATTTCATTTAAGAATCTATGAATACGTGAGGATTGTAGTATAATTTCATACGCATCCAAAATTTTATTATTTTTTATCATTATTTAACGTTGTTTTTGATTAAGAGTAATTATTTTATGGCCAGAAAAGAACCTTAAAATTATTTAGAGTTTACATTATTCCACAGTAGCTACATTTGCCGACCAGATGATTCGCTGGGAATAATTTTTATGTTTAAATTTAATTAAGTGCATAACTAGATATTCAGGGCTCCATCAATCATTTTAAATATAAAATTTGATTAGACATTTAAGGCATGTTATTTTGTAGTTTTGCATTTGTACTGTTTGTTGTATACACGAACATCCCTAAAAGAGATAAGTCATATGAAGTCAGATTTGCATGAAAATCAAAGCTGGCCGTTGTTGCCATTGTGAATGTTGCCATTTCACATTTTTAGTACTCTTACAAAATTCGCGGATGATTCCAGCTTTAAAATGGTGAGGCACATTACTTGTGTTATATGAGTACGCCTAACAGCATGTTAGCTGGATTCAAACATGATGACAGAAAAAAGAATTGAAAATATAATCTTACGGCATATTCGATATATTACCTAATATCTAAGAGGGCTTTGTTAATAATTTCGGCAAATAAATTGATGAAAGAAAGAAAGTAAAAATTTCTTTCGACATTGCCAAAGGATATGAAAAAATGTGCACGATCTTGATTCCTTACCTATCAACAATGGAAGAAAAGCAGGCGATTAACTACTTGTGAGAACATTGAAAACGGTTTAAATTTCATTACAATAATGAAAACTATTTTGTTAAATTAAACATAAAGTTATTTTTTTTACAAAAATTGTGAAAAATCAGAAAAAGTTGCAGGATTGCTAAATTAAAATCATTAAAACGATAAAGTTTAGAATTTTTATATGGAAGCAAAAATCATTTTTTTGTGATTATGTTTATGGAAATTATCAACTAAAATCTTCAAAAAGCGTAAAAATGAAAATTAATGAGCTAAATTAATGAAAATTTCAATTGAAATTTCAAAGAAATCGCTCCAATGTGCACACTTTCACCGTCTAAAGTATATTTGTGCCAAACTTGGTAGCTCTGGGTCAAAAGGTCTATCCTGCTGACCACCAGCAGACATAAAAACGCACCCAAACATAGGGTTACCATAAGTCAGAATTTTGTCCGGACAGTCCTGATTTCAAGCTCAGGTCCGGAATAGTGTCCGGATCTCCAAACCGCCCGGATTTACGCCAGAGAATACGGCAAGAGAGAAATTTGGTTCTAATTGAGATTATCTGACGTATTCGAAGAAGCTGACGTTATTCTGCCAATGAAAGTAAGTTCATAGTTTACATCCATCGTTGATGAGAAAAAGGTTGAGCCTTATCCAGGCTCCTGTTCAAATTGGAAATTTCCAGCTTTAGTTCTGGTTTTCATTTCTATAATTTTGAATTACCAAACATTAATAAAAGTTGTATATTCTTTGCACCCTGACGTCATAATTTTTTTCCACTTCCTCAAACTCTGTGCTAATGTTATGAAAGAAAGTGTCCACGGCATTTAGAAATTCATACCGTATTTTTACCCCCTCTCCAAGACCCTTTGCCCCCCTACGGTGTGTCCGGATTTTAACTAAAAAAATTATGTTAACGCTACCTACACACACGCACATATACATACATTCTCTTTTAAAATTAGTAGAGATTATTTGGGTACTATTAAAATAAATGAGAATACTGGAATAAAATTTTGTAGAAATTTGATAATTTGTTTTAATAGATTTTGCTTTCTTCATAAAAAATCTTTCAACATCAGAAAAAGGAATTTATAAAAATCTTCTGATTTTATGTTCATGAATGAAAGTAAATGAAAAGAAGTTCCAAACTCCAAGAGGTAGAAAGAAACACACCTCTATATACGTTAGCTAAATAGGCGACACAATTTCAATTCAAAAAAACAAACACAATTCAAAAACTTTGAAATTCAAAATTGATTAAATAATAAATATAATTTAATATGCTTTCTTGTATTGGTTTTAAGAAAAATATGAAGTAAAGAATGCATACATGTTTCTTTTTAACTTTCGAAAGCGTAAATATGACTTTGCCCTTCTTCGAGTAGATAAAAAACACCTGTCCATTTTCAAAATGAAAGAAAAAATTATATAAAATGCAATTTTCACCGTAAGATACATTTGTCTATCAGCCAAGAAACAGACGGTTTCTCTAAAGGAAGTTTTGTTGTTTTGAAGTAATACAGACATACAGTCACATCTTGCAATTTTTTTATTTCTTCAGAACTGAACAGCTAAATGAACAGCATCTGGTGAAAATGACCGATTGGCCAAAACTGCTTCTACAACTTTCTTGACTGATCTCAAACTTGTAGGCGAGCTTAGTCAGACAACAACAGTGTCTATCACCATATTCAGGATGTCTTTGCTGCAATGCCTCATTCTAATTCAATTCGGTTTGTATGTGACGAAGTTTAATCCTCAAGTAATGCATCCAAATATTCCTCTTGAAATTTTTAGGTGGTTAAGCACTGTCAAAATAATCAATTTAAAAGCGTTGAAACCACTTTCAGCGACTTATATTCAGTAGAGTTTGTTCTTTGCAGATTTCCAACAGTAAAAGTCGATGCTGTGTTACAATCTATTTACCTCAAAATAATAAAGCAAAACATCCCGAAAAGCCTCAAAACCTCATTGTTAATGAGATAAAATATTCATAGTTTCCATCATAAGATTTAAAATATATATTATAAACTAATAATTAAAGTTTGCTGTTAAACATTCCAAATATAGATGGTCCCAGATTCTTTTCCACGCAAGTAGTTAGAGGTGTCTATCGAATAAGCACGGAAGCATAATTATGCACGTAATAAATAAAACTACTTTTAATTCTATCTGAGGTAAAATAAATTCTATCTGGTATTTATATTATTTTGAGTTAAATGAGTCAGTCGACTTTTGTAATTTAAAAAAAACCAGAACAAGTGAGGACGTTGTGAAAAATTCAAAGATCAGATCTGAAATTACTTGAAAAGATTTAAAATAATCTTACCTAATATATTCTGCTATGTATTTTTAATCAATGTTCGTTATGAACTTATCAAACTTTATAAGGATAATTTTCTTCAACGACATCACATTTTTAATAAGAAAGTTCATTACTGCCTCGATATAATCTCCTTCAAGATTAATAACCATAATTATCTTTTACATATTGGGGATGTAGATTATTAAAAATTAATTTTATCTTTTCCTTTTCCCTCCGGTGTTTTCATTTTACTCCATCTCATCACTTTTCAATATCTTGCTCTCATTAACTAACAGAAGAGATGAGCAAAATTAGTTTTTATATCGAGTTAGAATAAATGCTTATACCACAATTTGTGCATAGTTTTTCCGGAGCAAATCTGAAAGCATGCGGATTAGAAAGGTAAAGCCCTGTTCCTCTAAAATGATAAAATATGCATTATATTAGGTCAATAGAATTGAGGTGATTACTGTTGATGATATTAAATGGTTTTAAATGTTTTTCTAAGTAACAAATATATTTTGAAGACCTATCTTCTAATAAATGCTTTTACTCAGGACACACTCTAAATTTACTTGGCGACACATTTCATATCATTACGAATTTATATATCTGAAACGTTTACATGCAAATTTTAATTTGCTTTTATTTTATTTGGAAGGTCGTTTGATTGTTTAAGAATTATTATTATCATCTTTTAACTAATATTTAAGAGGCTTAAAGACACAGTTTTTAGTGATATGATAATGAGTTATAGCTTAAGCTAGAGGACTCGAGCCTGTGACACGTGTATCCAATTGGATACAGGTAGACTAATTAGGAGTACACGGAAGAAATGTTGGTAATGGCAGAAAACACAACACATAAGGAATTAAAAGGAAAGAAAAGTTAAAGTTTGTTTCCTCTAGAGAAAGAAACGTACGAAAAGTGAAATTTATGGAAATCCGAAAGTCTATGGGGTAGCAATGAAAGAAGACATCTCATTGTTAAAGCAATTATGAGATCCTGACGTGGGATTTCTTTCGATGTGGTGGATGGAGACTGTAAAATGACGTCTAAATCTTTAAGAACAAGCTTTTATTCATATTTCTCTAAGTGACACGTAGACAATGAAAACACACATGATGAAGAACTATATACAAGATGAAAAGCAGCACATGTTTCTAGCATACTCGATTAACCTTCTCAGCTACTATTCAAGTACTCCGTTACGATACTCCTATCGATATCTTTCTGGCAATCACTCGCTATACTTCGCTAAGACCCCTTGGTCTGAGAATGAGAAATGCCTGCTTCACATGCGACTTCACTCGTCGGATGCCAGCACAGAACTTTTCAACATAGCGCCTTCTGCTCTGAGGCGGAAAAGGGTTGCTGGAATTTGGAGGTGTAGAATTGCCACAATTTGGCGTTTCTTACATCAGTATAATATTTAATAACTTTCACTAACTCAGTACTCGCAAAAAGAACATACTTGTCTTATGCGTATATTAATAGCAAATATCGCAGTAGGCTTGACTCCACTCCACAGATGATATTATATCTGCCTCAAATTCAAGCTAATTTTATAATACTCAGCTCATGAAATAAGCCCAAGTTTTGCCCTGAAATTGTCTTGTATGTGAATAGATGATAATTATTAGCTTACAATAAAAGTGAATTCTAACTTAATTTCTGTTTTCTGTTCTTCTACACTGTATTCATTTCTTGGGACGTGCAACTAAAAGTTTCATAAAATAAATAAAAAAATTACAATAAAAATATATCCTATATCTGCTATTAAATTAATTAGAGTCTAACTCTTAAGCTAATCTAAGCTTATAATATAAGAAAAATCTTTCCACTTAAGGATGGTTGTGGGGGGGGTATGAAAGTAGGGGACACTCAAAAATAAAAAGTCTCATCTAAGGGTAGGGAGGAAATAAAGTTTGTGGTTCACTGGCTTAAGCCATATTGAAAATTGGTCTGAACTTGAATATAAACATGAAAACATTTGGCGATTTGCCGCCTAATTTCAGACAATGCGGACGTTGAAGTTTCAATGTATTGGCCTTATCTATAACTGCAAAAAGGGCACGATGCCACAGTGCGACTTCATCACCAGGAAAACCAGCTCTGACAATAAAATACTGATTAAAATAGAATCAGTTAAATAACAGGGGCAGTAATGTTAGTCATGTGACTGTGAATTGACTCAATTTACTGAAAAATCACTCAGAAATTTTAATTCAATTAGATTGAATTTTTTGAATACTTCTCATTGACAAGCAGAGTTACATCCGCACTCTCTCTTTTTATGAAAACAACTTTAATCAAGAAGCAAGAACATGACTCAACCAACATTATACCTAAATAATACCCCATCAAAGACAACACTGTAATTTTGTTGATTGTTTTCATTTCCTTTCTCGTCTTTACTAATGTAGCAATTAAAAACAAAATAAAGCAACTATACCACTGTGTACTAAGGAATTCCGCAGCGTATCAAAGCACTAGAAAATTGGGTTTGAAAGAAAATGTCAAAACTAATCCTCAGTTCCTGCGTCTAATAGAGTATGAAACGCAGGCAATAATACACAGCTTATTGCTTTATAGATATATCTTAATAATCTCCTGTTATCAGCCTAAAATACATTTATATTTGATATCAAGAAGAAATAAATTTGATCTCAGGGGCTTGACATTTCCCAGAAGACTTTTTCTGTTTCCTATATTTTTCTCCGTTGAAAAGCATTGCTATGATGGGATTTTATTTGACAGGCCCTATTGCCAAAGAAAAGATCGTTGTGAGATTGGAGGCGAGGGATCTTTTTCGGGGGGAGGAGCTGACGGAGCAGAGGGGGTGGCAGGAATTGCAGAGAACGAAATTTTCACTCGGACATAACAGTCGTCGTCGCTCAAGGAATGCTCGCCGATCAATTTTGATCCCAGATACTTTTTAAAGAAGAAATGTGTATAGAATATTTTTGTTAGAAGACTAGTTGAGAACTTTTATATCTCACTTCCCAAGAAAATGTCGACAGAAAAGTTGTTCCCCCAAATTGACAAGTCTTTCTTTTTTTATTAATTCTGTGCAGAAATTTCTGCGTGGTATTAGTAAGTCTTCTTCAAGCGCCTTTCTTCGGAAGTTTTGGAAAGCTAATACTTTCGGTAAATCTCATCCCATTGTGATCTCCTATTATTTTATGTGTTCTATATATAGCATCTGTGGTATTGCCTTAATTTACATATATTCGATGAAATGTATGTTTTGTCTGCATCTATGAAATAAAATTACAAATAATTTTATAAAAACAGTTTTTGAAAACACACTTTTATCAATGAATCTAAAAGTAATTTTTTTTATTTTAATTATTTTCTAATTTTTGGTCTTTAATTTATAATTTATTGTTTTATATATTAAGTATCTTGAGATCAATTTTTCATAATTTGCTAATTATGAAATGCGCCCCAATTATGGAATCAAAGTTTAATCACTATTTTCGATTAATGGATAATTATTTCCTCAAATATTTCCATTTAAAGCAGTAATTTGTCATCGAGAATACACATGTGTATAAAATTTCAAAACTCTAGCACATAAAGGAAGTGAGAGAAAAATCCATTACAAAATTTCATCTTAACAATCATGAAAGAAGCCAAGTTAAATAGAAGTGAATAAGAATATAAAAATAGCAACAATTATAGCTCCAATCGACTATAAAATTCTCTAACTGCTTTGAGTTTTTGCCTGGTTAAAATATCGATTTACATCGATACTTTTGAACCGAACTAAAACCGATGCCAAAGGAGTCTAGACGACAATTTATATCGCATTTATCAAGAAAATATCCGTAGAAGAGTTATTTCACTAACTGACAACTCCTTTTTTATTAATTTCTCTGTTGAAGTTTGAGTGCTTTATTATTATGTCTTCTTCAGATACCTTTCTGGGAAAGATTTGAAGAGCTGAAACTTTGGGGACTTACGTCGAACTGTCAGTTGCCCTTATCTAATTTAATCTATAAGTAAAAAAGCCGCTTTAACCTAAACGCCATCGTTCAATCCTTATTTCCGATTAAGTCATATCTAGCTGTCAAATATAAATTCATCTTGTAATACAAATTGGAGCTGAATTGGAAAACGAGGATTGCTTTTCGCTTCAAGAATTATTTGCTTTCTAAATGTGATAGCAAAAAAAAAAAAAACAGCAAAAAGTTAACTCTTTTTTTGTTAGTTGACGCTTTGGTTGCAGACTGATGTGAAGGTTATAAGTGGGAGTTCTCTTTGTTTCGGATTTAAATAACCTCTTAATATTTTTGGAAGGAAGAGTACAAAAATTTGATCGAAAGAATGTATTTCATTTCTAAGAAGGATTATAGCTTATATATACATCATCTGTTCTATTTCTTTTTTTACAACTAGTAGATTGATCTGATGTTCGCTACTCGGACATAAAGCGCTTGAAAAAAGGCTTGCAAATATTTAATGTTTAAGCAATATTGCTCAACTTTTACGGATGCATCAGCAACATATAGTAAAAAGAGTTTCCACTTCCACGAAAAATGCTGGAGCTTTCATGGATCACAAAATGGCATTGTTAGAACTGAAGTTGTGAAATTTCCTTCACAGTTTAACATCACATTAACTTGATGACACTGTATGTCATCTCAATTTTCCACAAATCTGTGCCAAAGGAAATTGGCATGGGTAAACCAACAGAGAGCAAAGGGAACTGGAAACGGGTAATATATGCATTTAACAAGTGTCTTATCTTAAATATATAATCCGTTCTACAGTCACCTCTCTATTAATTCATTTATAAACTGCAACCACTTGTTTACCTGCTGGAAAGCTTCATCTAATCAACTACACAGCTGAAAAAAAGAACTTACTTCTGATTTTAGTGATTTTATTTTGATATGCCCCGCATTGGTCGGAGCATAGGCAGCATTTGATCCAATTAAGGGTTGTAATCTGATAAAATCTGTTGCATTTTATATCAAAGTTCTTTGGGGGCTTTAACATTTAAGTATTATCTTGATTTTTTACAAGTGGATTTACTTTGATTTGTTGGTTCCTCAAAGACTAGGACAGGATTTTAAGCAAAATCTCGCTCTTCACCAGGATTAGGATGAAGTTTTAAAATATGATTTTACGCTGAAAGTAAAACATTTTGGAGTTGAACCAAAATGGCGCTGTTTAGCTGTAAATTATATCAAAGCTTGGCTTCCGATAATGTTAAATCTTGAAATTGATGATGGATCAGAATGTTTCAAATATGATCTTTCCATTCAGGCAAAATAGTTTGGAGTCGTCAATATAACAACGTTAAAACTTATAAGATTTTTAATCTGAAGTATTATTTTCGATTTATTTTTATCAACATGATAAAAACGCAGCTTGTCAAATTTTAAGAATTTTAGACGTAATTTTGGCTTATATGACTGTCTCTTATCTACTCTTTCTTTCTTTTCAATCGTTATTTGGATGAAACGAATTTTCCATCAGTAGAGTTAACATTGAAAATTTTACCTAACCTTCCAGTTCAGTCAGTGTATAAAAGGACTTTTTAACGTAGGACTACATTCCTCCCATTGGGGTCTCTGGAAGGAAAATTATTCAAGCGCCAAAACACCACAAAATTTGGTATGGGAGATCCACTGCATGTAGGTAACTACATATGTTTAAAACATAACTAATGCCTTGTTTTAGAGATAAAGGGTAACAACAGAATTTGCAAAAAACTTACGAGAAACAAGAGTCACGCGAGTAAAGTAGTCCTACGCCTTTAAATTAGCGGCTGTTTGAAAAGACAACCTCCCGTCATTTTTTATTTTATTTTAGGGCGGTGGTGATTGTTTAAGAAATCTAACGACACCAAAATCATCCACCGTAAACTAAATCAAGGGGACAAAGAGTGGTGGAGTAAAAGAAAAAGCCTTTAGGATTTCTTATATCAGATTGTAAAAGTCTTGTAACTTTCTTCTCAGTGGAAAAAGTAATGTTTATCAGAAATCTGGAAGTCAATAAAAAATCAGAAAAGCACAAAAAGTTTATGTAAATATTCTGAGAAATTGGAATTTTTATCCTGTTTGTAATATAGTTTTAATATTTAAGGCATGTTTTGGAACTTTATTAATTACAATATTCATTTCCTTACAGTATTCTTTTCAGCGTTTACGCTTTCCTTGAATTGAAACGATTAGTGTTTACGCCCATGCTTTTATATTTCAGACTTTACGTACTTATTTTTGATAAAAAAAAATTCTTACTATTTAATACAATAATAAGAACAACTTTTTTTTTAAAAAAAGCTATTGCTTTCTTTTTTAAGTCTTCAGTTTGACTCAGAACTCATTACTATTAAGTTTCTTGAATCTTGTAAGCGTTATTTTATTAAATTCAATATCAGATGCATTTCTCTTTCAACTAAATATTTAATAAAAATTTATCGATTAATTAAAAATGAAGTTTTTATAATATTAAAATATTAAAGAGTCATTAGAAACATACAATAATACAAAATTTCAGAACACTAGTACATCAAGAAGCAAGTAAAATAATCAATTAATAAACAGCATCTTTACAAACATGAACTAAATTAAGTTAAATAAATGTGTACTAGAAGAGAATAAAATTTATACCAAACTCAGTATATTAGACTAGTAATCGTTTTGGACATTTTTAATAACTTGTTTCTGTTATAATAAATGAGATAAAATAAATTCGATACATTATTTTCGATTCAGTCCCTACATTCGATATTTTAGATGTAAGCACTGTTCTTATCTTTTTTAAAGGATATCATAAAATATTTTCACCGTTCTTCTGAATATAATTATAATAGAATTACGTTCTACTTGAAACAAATAAATTGCAATAAAAATTTCGAATTTTTTATTGCAATAAATTGCAATAAAAAGATCGAAATTGTGGGATATAATAGTGCATCTACGTCAAAGATGACTCTGCCTCTATGTGTCTGTAGTCCGTTATATGCATTATATACATATTTTGGAGGAAAAGGTAATAGAAAGTAATTAAAATTATTTACAGAAAGTAATGCTGGATAAACTTTTTATTTATCACCAAATGTTGAAAAAAACTAATTGATTTATAGAAAGTAGCACTAGATATACATTTCATTTCGCGCAACTTTTAATTCATTAATCAACTAACGCACATTATAAAAAAATATACAAAAAGGGTGGTTAAACCTTTTAAGTTCATCTGTAGTTCATTGTAGCTCTAGAATGTAATTGCAAGTCGAAAACAAAAATGTATGTTTATTTCACACGTTAAAAGAAAATTTATTCATCAATATCATTAGAATCATGAAATGTCATAATTATTCTTTAAAAAATTGAAGTATCACAAAGATAATACGGTTATAGTTAATATTAAAATTAAACTAAAAGTTAGACAAAAATATACATTATGGTGAGAAATATAAACAATGGATTTTCTGAAAACATAAATTATCTTGATAACTGCAGATTCCGAGAACAGCTGAAATGTAATATTGATCGTCTGTATAATGAAGTTCATACGCAATCCTGTTGAAATCGTATTAGAAATATAATCATGAAGAGAATTTGGCAGTTGCTATAAAGCTTTAAATAACCCTATTTCAATCATTAGAAGTGCCCTAATGCGTTAAACTTACGAAAATAATCCCTTTGATTTTTTGTAATAATCAATTAAACTATTAAAGAAAATATTACGGGGATTAAATTTTCTTTTTCAAACAAATTCACCTCAAGTACTCATTCCACTTCCCATTAAATAAATCTGGATCTCCCCTTAATCAAACAATTTAAAGCACTCAAGTAGAGTGTATGCTCTATTAAAGCAAGTTTTAAAATCATATTTCGCTTTTCAAACATCATCGAAGAGAGATCTTACTCAACAGAAAACCAATCTCGCTATTAATCTTAATTCCACTCTCTCGAAGAAAATACTGGGAGCATTCCCATTAATCTATATCTCAAATAGAAGTGAAGGCACTGAATTACACTTCCGTTAATTTAAGATGCTTTCAATGAATGCTGGAAGACGATGGGGCTGGGGATGGTGCACTTAACAGAGGCGTACGTCAGAAGGATATTTGGTACTTATGGAACTAGAAAAGCGCCCCAGGAAAAAGAGGTAAGCCGAGGTAAGCTGTTGACAAAGAATCGCATTCCAACGAAGTAATCGAGCCTGACAAGAATGAAACCTAATTTTGAACTTGTCAAAGATTCAGATAGTTCGGTTTGTGCTTCTTAAATGGGGTGTATCGATCATGATAGAGGAGATCCTTTTAGCTGAAGTGTCATTTTCGGTGGACAATCCCAATCGAGTGCTTCGGGGCTTCTTTTGATCTTGTTTCCTATAATTTTCAGTGCTCCTCAGCCTCATCAGTGGTGCACTGCAAGTGCCATCCTCGTTTAGATAGGAGAGAAAGAAGCACTTGTTTATTGAAGAAGGTTTTTCAAAAGTGTTAAATCGAAGAATGAATTAAGTTATTTTAACTATTTTGTTTATGAATTACTTCTGCTTGCTTCGTGGGGTCAAAAGAAATACTTATACAATAAATTTTTGATTATTTTGAAGGAGGGAGAATATTCTTGAAGAGATTAGGATATCAGAGTCATAAAATTATTGATTTAGGTTAAGATATGCAGACCTAATTTCGAAAAACGTTTTCACAAAGGTTATAACTAAGCTAATTTTGATAGATTCAGATATTTCGGTTTGTGATTCGTAAATGAGGTGTATCCGTTATGATAGAGCAGATCCTTTCGTGTCCTTTTCGATGGACTTTCCCAATAGAAGGCTACGGGGCTTCTTTTGATCTTGTTTCCTATAATTTTCAATGTTTCTCTGGCTCAATGGTACGCTGCAAGTGCCACTTTTATTTAGATTGGAGAAAAATAAACACTTACAAACATGATGGTTGAACTAGAGGAATATGTTTCTTAATTTTAAAAAAATAATATAATCCTGTTTTATAAAGATTTGTTAAACTTATTTCATTTAAATTTCCAAAATAAGAAGTAGATTTTCATTTATCACTTTTAATTTACCCGGTTGATTTTTCTATGAATATACCTTTTATGCCCAGGACTAAGTGTGCAAAAATAAAATGCCCCTCTTTAAAGGCAAGTCTTTTTTTCACGAAATGACATCTAAAGTTTGACGCCATTTAGTCACGAAAAAGGAAACTTACATTTCTCAAACTCGTAATATTCGAGCGTCATTTAAGGAAAACGGTATAAATGGCCTAAAACTCCCGAATTCTTATCGCTCCTGCACGTCTACTGCTAATCGCTGCATTAGTTGGCGCAATTAGCGAGAAAAGCTTATCTTTAGAACGTGAAGCGATAAATCGGCATAAAAGGAACTTCTATATTTTGAAGTAACTTGACAGACCCCGATATACCTTTTAGGGACTATAAAAGGACTGAAATTATGCTTCAGACAGATCTGAGTTGGTGAAAGGCATTAAAAAATTGGAAATGTATGTGTTCTGAAAAAAAGTACATTTTCTGTCATATCTTCTTTGAGATTTATCTGAAAGTGGTTTGCATATTTAAGGTTCAAAGGAAAAAGCGATTTAAAGTTTTCTTTCCTTTTTTTGAAAAAAATGTTCCGTTACTTTGCAGTTTTATCGTTTTTTGCTGGAAAAATGGCATTTGATCATTTGGAGTTGTTCAAGGAAAAAATATATTTCTAAATTTTGTTTCTCGAAAATTTTCTTTAATTATGGATTAGAAAAACAATCTAATTCAAGATATAATATTAAAGCATATATTTTTCTGGTTAAACAGTACAAGAATAAATATTTTCTTAAATTTCAAAGCTCAACTTAGAAAAATAATTATGGAAGAAAACCTTGATTAATCCTTTAAGGTATCCGAACACGTTGAAAAGTCGATTTTCGACAAGAATTCCAATTTTTTTAATTTTTGATGTTTTCGATAGTTCATTCGTTTACCTTTCTAATACATATTTACTTTTGTCGGTACGTTAATTAGAAGTTGAGATATTAATTGTTTTATAACAAACCGAAAACCGGAATTGGGCGTTTTATTAACCGAAAGTTGTCATTTAAAGGGACAGAAACCTGTTAAAAATTCTTTTAAACCGCATTTTTTCAAGTTAATATGATGTCAGTATATTTTTAGCAAATTTTTTAAAGTTTAGATACTTAATTTGAGCGCGTGGGAAAACTAAAATTTGATTTTTCTTAAAATTAGATTTTATGCATATTTTTCAAACTTCAAACATGATAACTCAAGGTATTATCATTCAATTGTTCTGAAATTGTGTTAACATTTTCTTCAAATGTTTCTCTCGTGAATGTACTAGAATAATGTTTATTGTAATAATATTTTTTTAATTATGGTCTTTTATTTGAAAAATGACATAGAAAATTTGCTGAAAATCTTTTAATGATTGTTCGATTAGCTCTAAAATTTTTATTTATCCAAAGAATGTGAAGATTCTAGTACAAGCACTAGTCCATAGTATGTAGCTTATTTTAGTATTAGTTTTATTTGAATTATTACAAAAGTTTGACCTGTAGCATGTTTGAAGTTTTGAAGAATTTCCTCTAAAAAGCAGCAGAAATTCAAGATTTTTGTAAATTTGTAATAATTTATACTCAAAAATCATACTCTAATATTAATCTTTATTAAATTCGAATCTAAAAAATATATTTCGGTGTTTCTATTTCACAATTTAAAAAAAGTGCTCCGAACGTGTTCGGATACCTTAACGTCCATTGTCCTATTTGTAGGGGAGTTATATTTCACTTCCGGGTCTAAATAGAATGCTTTCCATTGTTTCTTTTTTAAATTGTCTGACAAGTCAATATGTATTCTCAAACTCCTAAGCAATTTTCAACGGGCATATACCACCAGTTAGACAGATTCTGAAGTCTAAGGGTCATCATCTTGATTTTTCCCCCTTTTATTTATATATTGGAGGTAATGCAAGTAATTAGAAAATAAACTTTATTTTTTGGTATTTTCCTATATTTTATATTCTTTTCATATATATGTATAAAATGTTTTTTCAAATGACTTTCTACCCATTTTTTTGATAATTATTCTAAAAATTAATAACAGACACTCTAATTTGTTTTCTGAATTTAATATTACTTCACATTTGTCTGAATATTAATTTAATAGAAATTAATAATCGAATAGAATTTAATAGAAATTTATGCTTTAAATTAATTTGGGCATTAACGAGTTAATAGAAGATCTTATTTAAAATGTTTTAAGTAATATCTTTTTTATTATTTTTAAAAAAATTAATTTGATATGATACGGAATGTAACATCTAATAGATTCTTCAAAACGTATGTGCAACAACAAAAAAAAACACAGAAGCTAATATCTAAATAATAAGATTAAATAATTCTTGAATAATTTTTATATAGATGCAACATCTCTGTTCTTATGGTTTATTCATAATAAAAAAAACACAATACTTCTTAGAAAATAAAATCAGAATTTTTCTAGCAGAAGCATGCTCCTCCTGGGGAAATAAAATATGTATCTACCATGCTACAAAGAAAAGAATTCCGTATAAGTAAATACATTCCGTATTAAAGTATAAAACTATTTATACTTTAATACGGAATGCTCGTCTTGATTTTTCTGGAAATTTTCTTGAACTTGCAATATCAGTATATTAAGTTATAGGAAATATGCTTCTTTTAATAATTGGATGTTTGTAGTTTATTTTAATGAAATTTTCTCTACCTAATCTAATGCTTTTTTCACTCGTTTGCTTCAGAAAATAAATCAATTCTCATATCTTTACAGAAAGTTTTAAATGATTTACTTTTTAAAGAGATTCAGTTAAATTGCATTTGTGTAGTCTAATATAAAGTATTAACCTTTTCTCTGAGTTTATAAATCTACTTAAAAATTCTATTGGGATGGAACATTTCTTTTCATTCTTGCCATCTTCATCTAATATAGATTTGAATCTAGAAATTTTACCTTCTAAATCTAAATTTAATATTTTATTCCTCTTCAGTTTACCTTCTCTTTACAAATGAAGAATAAGTAATAAAAAGATTTAAACTGCTTATATCTATATAAGATAAAAAATATTTGCATTCAATTCAATAGAATATTATATTTCGTCGTGGTTTTTTTTTATAATTATTTGAAAAGTATTTCGAATTCCATTCTTCTCAAAAGTTTTTCATTTCGCAACGCAGCGTTTTTTTTTCGGTAATTAGTTCTTAAGCTCTTAGAGGAGTTATAATTTGTAAAGACAATATTTATTTACATAAGATTAGAAATTATTTGATAAGCTTTCTACAAACTCCAGAATCTAAAGTGTTGAAATCAGAAATGAAAATAATGGCGGCTTTCAGAGTGTTCTAGTATGTGCATTCTGGTAACCGGAGTATATAAAGCGAGTGAGTTATAACCGTCAAAATATACAACGCAGAGATTTTATTGAATTTCCACGTTCTAGACTACCTTGAGTACGAAAGAACCATTTCTGGAATTATCATTTTCTATCTGCCTGTTTGTTTGTGAAAAAGTTAATTCAAACATGTAAGGAGCTTATGAATTAAAATTTCGTATGTGGTTGTACCCCCAAAACTTTAGATTTTTGTGAAATCTTGGAGGAATTTCGTCTATGGGAAATCTATCTGTGTGCAAACTCAAATACAGCGAGCCAGATGGCTGGTTTTATCTTTGTAACTGCTGATCTGTATCAATTTTTGAATCAAATCCATCAAACAGTGTACTATCTATCTTTTTGGTCTTGTGTATGGGAACAAGATAATTCAAAAGAGTAACGAGCTAGATATATGAAACTTAACACGTGGTATAGACATTCAAATTGCAGACCTGTGTCAAACTTTGAAGCCAACTTGTCAAACAGAAGTGGTGTAAAATGGATTTTTTTATATCACTTATCATATTACAAAACCAACAAAATACCCCATGTTGTTAAAGTATACATATCTGATGGGTTTGATAATTATTTTTTATAATCAACTATATGCTATGCAACGTTAGTTTTCCATTTTCTTTGTAAATTATCCTTCAAAAACCAGACGAAAACTCAAATATTCTCTCAAAACTGGAAGGAAATGGAAGAAATAAAAAAAACGTGCTTTTTTTTTCATCGTTTTCCATGTCTTTCAAAAATAAAATTTTCTCTCCTTTTAAACACATTTGTATTCACTATTTCGTAATAAATATATTCATCACACATGCGATAAAATAATGAGACATTTCAGAAAAACTATATAGTAGGTGGTCAGAGATCCTATATTAAATTCAGCGAGGGAAATGAATCATTGACTTAGTAGCTTAATTGTAGTACCGAATCGTAATCCGAGAAAAAAAGCTGTTGGCAAATCATTATTTCCAGTAAGTAAAATATTATGTTGCCGATTTATATTTATGTTAAATATAAAGTAAGTTTTAATTTCCGTCATAAAACATCTTTAGTGTACAAAATAATGTAAGAAATAATAAAAAGTAATGAAAACTTATTTTAATAAAACGTGTCGGTAATATTAATTTACCACTCAATACACGTATTAAATAAAATGTCGTTTCGTCATAAAAAAATTTGCAGTTCGAAAATCATTAAATAAATTAAAGCTGATTTATACATAAAGCTATCATGAAGATTTTATATTTTGATTCATCTGTTCTGTGTTTCGGAATGCTTTTTTTCTGTTTAAAATGATCATTTATTCAATACAATTTTGAATAACGAACTATTATGATAAGAGAAAAAAGTACTCGCCTGGAACAAAAACTACCTTTCTTATCTCCCCTTTTTTCGCAAGCGATGATGAGTTGCCTTTTCCCTTCTCTGCAAGAGAAACAAACTGTCCTTCGAGTATCTTGGCAGATCCTGCTTTTCAAAATCAATACGCTCATATATAAAGTACATTTCGGCAGTCAATTCGACGAAATAGCTGTTATTCGTGCATGCTCTTGCCAGCGATGGATTGCCTGTAAATCAAGAGCATAGCCTGCTATTACATGCATCCGGAGCGACAACTCGGCTGGATCTACGCTTATACTCTACGCTAATGCCAGAAATTAACATTTGAGATGCATATTTAGACATAAATCAGAAATGCACTTGCAATTCTCTCAAGTTATTTTAGTTTCTGGAAGAGCTATAACAGTTTATATATGTACTTTAATCCACAGTGTAGAATGTACCTATTTCCCGATGCCTCGTTTCCTAGCTAACGGGACTATATTTTAGGGAAATAAAAGTCTATATTTCCTGTAATGGAATGTCTTATTCGTTTTCTTGATAACTGTATTTAGGAGTAAAAAAGTTTGTATCTAAAGAGATTTCATTCAAGTTGGATTTATAGGGTGATTTTGAAGTTGGTTTATGCTGGACGGAATGGTACTTCTGTTAGAGATTCCTTTTCATAAATTCAGTAAATTAGACATTAAAATATGGAGTTGCTCCTTCTCTGTAAGTCACAAATATTATCCCTATTGTGTTTGAAGATTCCGGAGATTTCTTTGATTAATACTATGGAGATTACATTCAATATTTTACTTCAAATAAATTGGAGATTGCTTTCGGAAAAATGTCGTTTTGCTTCTAGGAGTATTTTGCTTTTGTATGTTTATATGAAACATCTTTATTTCGAGGATATTGAATTAATTTTTATAAGCCGTATTTTGAAATATGGGTATTTAGCACTCTAAGCGTCTGAGCCTTATTTTTCCATTTGTCATGTACAATTCGAAAGCACATAATCAAGTATATGTGCATAATTTCTTAAACTATAATGGATAAAATATTCTCAAGAATTCAGAGACTTTATTAAACTTAATAAAGATCCAATTATTCACACTGAAATCTAATTTTTAACTTATTAAATCTATATGGTTAAAATAGGTAAACGCTTATATGTTAAAACATATATGACTTTTATTCATAATAATATTCTCGGAACTTCTTCAGAAAAACTTAAAAGCTTTTTTAATTTCAGTATTATATGCAATTGATTGCAACTCAAGTTTCAGCAATATTCAATGTGTAATTTAAAGCCATTCTTCAACAACGAATGCATAAACTGCATAACTCATTTTTTGGCTTTTCTGCTGTAAGCCAAAACATTAACATTCACACTAGTGTTCCCTAAACATCAATAGTTCAACTATCGATAGCAGCGATAGTTTCAAAACAATCGATACTATCGATAGCATCGATAGTTTCAAAACATTCGATACTATCAATAGTATCGATTGTTTTCTCCCCGGCGATACTATCGATAGGTGTTCTTCCAGTCGATAGTTTAGAAATTATCGATACTATCGGTAGTTCCAGTCGATTGTTTCAGTCGATAGTTTTGAAACTATCGATAGCTGCATTTGATTGTTTCAGTCAATAGTTTCGAAACTATCGATAGCACCATTCGATTGTTTCAGTCGATAGTTTCAAAACTATCGACTGAAAATGCTCCTATCAATAGCATTGCACGGGAGAAAACTATCGATACTATCGATTGTTTCAGTCGATAGTTCCAAAAGCCCGATACTAACAACTTGGCTTCGATATTATCGATAGTCTATCGATGTTTAAGGAACACTAATTCAAACTCAGGTCCTGTGGTTTAGAAGTTTGGAGGGAAGGTGACTTTTCAAGTGTCATCATCGTCGTCTGACCACTGGTAAAAATTTTGAATCCCATTTCCAAATATCTTAGAGTTGCTTCAAAAATGGATGCAAATATAATCACTCAGCGCTTTATATCATAAGTGATGAAATAATTCGTTGTAGGACTACGAGAACAGAAATATTATCTATAGATGAATCACGAATTTTTCTCTCTTTCGTTTATGCTTACCACTTGCTCGTTTGTAAATTAGAATAAAACAGTGGCACTGAGTAATAAAGCGCAAAGATTCTGATATGGAAATAAGTTGGCTATAAGCAAATACATAATGATATCAAATATTTTTTTACCAATTTGCATTTCCTCTCATTAGCCTATATCCAAAGTTAAAATATTTGTATGTTTTCACACTTAGTAAATGTATAGATACTATGAAAGAAATAGTTGGCATACATTGTTTCGCCACAAATTTAGATGTAACGTCAATAAATCTAAAAACGTTCACGCCTACCTCAATTCCCTCGGGACGGGAGAGACAAGAGATGGAAATGGGCTATCTGAAAGTATAATTATTGAACCAATATACATACTCAAAGAGGAGAAGGCTCCTATAAAAACACAACCTGTAATGGCGATGAAGAAATCTAAATTAAACAATTTACACACTTTTTACAAAAATATTAGTCTGTTGCCACTGAATTTAAAGAGAATAATTATTATTTACAATTTTACATAATGTTTCAAGCCCATCCGTTCAAAAATGATAATTATTTACATTTTAGCATCCAGTTTATTTCGCACGACGACCATCGTTGGAAGTCATGACACACATCAATATTTTGAATATAGGAGTCTAAATTTGTCCGATTTCAAATACTATATAATAAAGGGTTTGTTGAATCTCATAGATGACACCCTACTTCAGATTTAATGCATCGGGCATATAATGAGTGTATAGTTTCGCGATAGTTACCATCTATCCCATAATGTCATAATGTCTTACATAATCGAATTACTATACCTAAGGGCAGTCTAGAAACATTACAAACTCGATGACTGGCAACACGTATCACCTAGCACTGACTTATGGGCTCGTAAATACTTGCACAACTGCCGTAGGCTGAAACTGGACAAACAGCGTATTAGAGATTTGTTAATTATTGCATTACATCTCAGAAAATCATCAGTCATTCCGTACAAGTCGCCATCTCTGTTACTAACTGTCAACGAGTTATGGCTTTTAAGGTCTTGCCTAATCTCGAGCAATTCCGATTCGCATAGAAACTGACATGAGCAGAGTTTAGTTACGCTAGATTTATGTAATGAAGGACACTTGATAAGTTCGAATTTAATAGAGGTGAATTAATTACGTATATATCGAAGAGACATTTATTCGCCAGCAGCAGGAAATGAAGTAGAAATTTCTAGTGACTTGGCCTGTCAAATTCTGATATTTTGTAGTTTTCAATAAAAATTATGATTCTGCGTGATGGGAAGAAATTTGTTCAAAAAAGGTATATGGAAAGATTAAGTTTTGAATATGCGTTAATTTTTTTATTCGATATGAAATAAGGAACATAAATGTGTAAGAGGAATTATAACGGAACGTTTAGTAACTGAAAATATGTCGAAGAACCTGAAAAATGAAGATCACGCGAGAATATTCTAGATCTGGATTTTCTATATCCCCAATTTATGCACATATATTCGTGAACAACACTGAAAAAATTATTCATTATTGTTTTAAATGTTGAAAGGAATAAGTACAACTAATACACTTGTAGATATACTTTATATTTGCAACGCTCAGGAAGCTTTTTTGAAGTATTTATTCTCATTCATAAATTAACCAGGCGAGTTTCACATGGAGAACGTTTATTAACACTGAACCCGTTCGAAAGGAGAAAAAGGATCAAATAAATTAAATAAGTATTTTGAGAAATTCTAATTGAAAATTAAAAATGCTTCACAGAAATGCTGCATATTTCTAAAATATTTATTTTATTTCATTTTTTGTTAAATGTTTCCCTTTTTCTGGAAGACATATATATATACTTATCCTTTAACAATATTTGTCACAGGAATATGCCATAGACCTTATAAATTATTTTTTCATGAACTATTAGTGATTTACAACAACAGTTAATGTCGTTAAATCTGTTCGATAAGATAAGGAATGACTAAATGAAATGAATAACCCAGAGAATTCTAACAGAAAATTGAAGAGATTTAACATAAAATCCGCGTATTTTTATGAGTAAATCTTTTCTCTTGTTTCTTGTTTTGCTAAATCTTTCCATTTTAGGGAGACAAATCTTATACACTTATCATTTAGCAATATTCACCAGAGGGAAAAAACGCCCCAGACCGTATAAATTTTTTGTCTGATTTGATGTTAGTGACTTTAAGGAAAGACGGAACCTATTTTGAGCAAAAGAGCAGTCTTTTTGTCATCATTTTTTTCTTTTTATTTATTTTTCTGCTAAATAGTTCTATTTTTGGAAGGACATCATTTATGCTTATCCTTTAGCAGTATTTATTAGAAGACAAAACGCCACAAAACTTATAAATTACTTTCCATATGGGTGATTTTAAGTGAAGGACGTTTGACTTTGAAGGTCCTATTTTGAGCACCAGAACACCACATTTAATATCATGATAGACATTCTGCTGAAATCTATTTCGAAATGTCAATTGTCTCATTTATACTTATCCTTAAACAATATACATCAGAAAAAACACGACATAAACCTAATAAATTATTTTAGATTTACTTTTTAAGTCATAGATAGATAATTAAATATAGTTGAAAGCATTCAATAAAATGAGGAATGAAGTAAATTCTATAAAAATTTGAACAATGTTAATTGCAATGGAGTCATACTACTAAGAGACCGAGTCTCTCTTAAACACCAAAACAACTTATTTATCACCATGAAAGACATCCCATAGAACTCCTTCTAGAAATGTACATTTCTTTATAAGATACATTATTATCTTTAACATTATTCCTCAGAGAAAAAAAAAGTGCCATAGGCATTATAAATTATTTTTCCGATTAGCATTAGAGACGACTCGAAGCAAGGTTGACGGAATCTATTTTGAACACCAGAACATTCTCTTTATTATCATGAAAACAATTTCACTGAAATATATCTGGAAATGTCCATTGCCTCTTTTATACTTGCCCTTAAACTATTTACATCAGAAGAAAAAACAACATAAACCGAATAAATTATTTTTGATTTACTTTCTAAGTCATACGTAGATAATTAAATATCGCTGAATGTGTATAATAAAATAAGGAATTAAGTAAATTTAATAGATTAGTTTAATATTTTTAGTTGAAATAAAGACATATTTCTAATAGATGGAATCTCTCTCGATCACCAAAACAGCTCCTTTTTAATCATAAAAGTCATCTAATAGAACTCTTTCTAGAAATGAACCTTCCATTATAAGATACATAATTATCTTTAACATTATTCTTCAGAGAAAAAAAGTACCATAGACATTATAAATTATTTTTCTGATTTGCTATTAGTGAAGGTTGGCGGAATCTATTTTGAACACTAGAATTCTCTGTTTATTATCATGAAAGCCATTCCATAGAAACCTGTCTGGAAATGTACCTTCCCACTAAACGGCTCAAAACAACTTACTTCTTATATCCAGAGCTATATCCAAAAGTAGCATTACATAACCGTTGCTGAAGTTAAGAAGAACCTCAAATAAAGAAAGATTTATAAAACATCGAGGGGGTATTTCACGTTACGCTTCCAGGTAAGGAGTCCCCGTGGCCTGAAAGATGAAATGACGCATTCACTATTATGAGTGTAAGGGGATCCAAAGCTAGCCTGCTTTTCAAGATCATATTGCCATTAAATCACGCTATCCTTAGAGATATTTTCAAAATTTTGCGGGGAAACTTCTTTTGGGACTAACTTCTTCCATGACCTTTTTTTATCCCATTTTTTGGAAGATACCGAGTTCCACTCTTATCCCAAAGGTAGGTAAACTGTTTAGGTGTATCATTACTGTGGCTCGCCATCTGGGGTAAAAAAAGGATAAAAAAAAAATCTAAAGCAGTTCTGTGGAAAGGATAACTCCTGATCTTTCCGTTTCTGTCTTTTCCCCTGTAAAGTTTTTTTCTTCTCGCAGTCCCTCATGGGGTCTTCTTCTATATTTGTTTTTGAGATCTTTATTGGTTTTGTCAATAGCGGAAGCGAGACTTTATTGTTATTTTTTTCGGTTCTTCTCCAACTTCGCGTAGACGGGAAATCGTGCGATGATAGTTAGAATTTGAAATGTAGCTGCGTAGGAAATATAAAATAGAGTGTTAGATGAAACGAGAAAGGAAAAAAAAGGAAGTGAATTTCGAATTCTGATATCATGTCGTGAGGGGGGAAAACATATTTTTAGTCTGAGGTTCTTAAATTTTGCTTAAAATATGTTGAGAAATCTGCGAGAGAATTTTATTTAAGTACCATTGCGTATAAAATGATTTTTCTCAATTTATTTTCTACGGGTTTTCCTAAAATAAATTTTGAGTTCAAATAACTGACGCAATGGAAAATAGTTTCATAGTAAATTCCATGCTCAAAATAAGAGTAAATTGGTTTTCAAAGTACTTTTTAAAAAAACTACTGACATTTTATTCAAACTTTAATATAATACAAAAAAGAAAGGAGGATGTTAAACAACCATTGCATACTTCGTTCTAAATTATTTTTTCTCAGTAAAACCTTATGTTTTCATTATTGTTCAAGAATATACCATCATACCTTGAGTATAATAGAATCAAGTATTTTTGATAAAAAAAAGTTTTGTTTTAGAAAATAATGAGCTAAATCGAGTCACTAGACAGTTTAAATTAAGCGTAAAACCCAAGTGAATGAAGCAAAATAATTTGTAGAAAGCTTACTCAACAATGAGAAAATTATTCAGGTAGACAGATTCACAGTATTATTTAGCAAGAAAGGGAAGCTTTCTAGAACACATGAAAAACGATTGACGATAAAGACAATGCTTCTTCAAGAAGAATTTTTTTTTTGCTTTTTCGCAAACGAAGTATAAAAAGAAAATGTGTTTTAATCGTTATAAAATTCAATCCCGAGATTTTGATCCACGTTTTAGATCTCTTCTAGTTCGAAAAACACAATTTTAGAATTAGTGCTCTGTATGTGAACACGAGATCTCAAAAACGGTTTCATCTATAAGGATGAAATTTGGTATGTAGTCTTTAAACCAAAATTGTAGTTTCTATCAAATTTTGGACGAAATCCGTCTATGAGAAGCCTATATGTCCGTGTTTGTGAACACGATCAATTAAAGACTTAAATAGCTTGATGGATAAAATTCGGTACACATTTTTATCATCAGAATTACGGTAGATGAAATGCGCCAACGGTTTGACTGTCTGTCGGATATTCGCATGTACATGAACATGATAACTATAAAAACCAATGACTTAGATAAATGAAATTTGGTATGTGGTCTTTTAACCCTTATTGTAGATCTGAATCAATTTTTGGATTCATTCAAAAAGGCGTTCAAAAAAGACGTGGCCGTGGTTTTCTTCATCATAGTTTGATGCACAAAACGCGTTAACTTAGCATATTTTTGTCCCGCGTGTATTGCTGCATTTTTGCTTTACCACGGTCTCCGAGGGTAATATAAATCTGAGTACTCATGGTTGTCGGGGCCTTGCCAAAGGTCCGCAATTTTTATGTTGAGGAGTGGGAGGATGACGCCTTCTTAAGTAGTATACAAGAAAATCTAGAGATACCACTAAAGCAGATTTTTCTTTAGTCGACATAAAGTCAAGTATACATATCCACATCATATATGCATATCCACAAACTCTATGCAGGGCATTTTTGCTAGTTGTATATAATTATACGCAGAGTTGGTTTTCACTATTGCATACATTTTATTTAACAGATCAAGTTCAGAGTAACCACGTAACTATTTACCTTGCGTCATACGTACATATAACTATCTATATATTTAAATTATTAGCAAAACCAGAGACCAGTCCTCCATCCCCAACCACTGGACCGATTTCGAAATTTTTATTTCATATGGAAGCTAGATATATCATCAATTGTCACCTGCCTCCACCACTTTCTTTTTTGAGAGAAATCGAAAAAAACTACTCTGCTGTATATAAGAGGAAAAACCATGAGAGAGTGCGCCAGCGTCAAACAAAGAATGATTATGATATTAACTCTAAAATTAGATCATTGTTAAATAAAACAGGCTTCTAGTTCATAAAGGAGATAATATTAAATATCCATGACTTGAGCGTAATTAATAATTGAACACTTTTTAAACTTTTCTGTAGCGTTAACAACAAAGGTTAAATTCTGTAAGGAAGGCCTTTGCTGAAATTTCAATGAAAGATACTTCTACGAAGCTGCAATGGCTAGGTGCATTAATACTGGTTTCGAAACTGAATGATCATGGGTTCGGGTCATGATTTTGTCCAAGAACCTCCATGTACGTGAGTCGGATTAACGCTAAGTCTGACGTCGGGGATCAAATGTCATCAGTTTGATAATGCAGGGAATATCGAAATGCAGAATGTAGGCTCAGATGTTCTTATCGCAAACTCATTGTGATTCGAAACAACGAGATCCTCGTGGTCCTAGTTTAGAATTAAAACGGAATGTTTATCTCGCAAATAAATAAACAAAATAAATACTTAGAAGAGAATATGAAAAGCCCAACAGCAATATATAATAAAAAAAGGAGAAACTAAATTTGTTTTCAGAAATGTTATAATAAAAATATACTCGTTTGGCGAATGAACATATACATATTCGAAATATTCACATGAGTAACTAATATATTTATAACTGCACATTTATCTCCTACATTCTCTTGCAACTGTAAGAAAATATGTATCACTGAGTAAATAGATATTTTGCAATCAAATCTACGAGGATGATTTCTTAAATCAAGTGTTTTAATGCAGTAGGCGAAATGACCATTTAATTTAGGTAAAAAATGAGGAGTCAACAATGCAAAATCAATAAAAATGGTATGGAAGACTTAGATCTCACGATGAAGAATCCAGCCAAGATACCTAACATGAAAGCAAGAAATTTAATTTATTTTCTTAAAAGCAACACCAAAATAAACTTCTAAAATTTGTTTAAAATAGAACAAGAAAATTAATTTACTAATAAATTTATCTCTTGCTTCCCTTTGCAGCTATACAAATACAGATGTTGTTTAGGAAAAAGACATTTTGCAATCAAATAAATGATGCGATTCCTTAAACCATCTGCAGCAGGCTATTCAAAATGGTGTGTTAATCTTGCAAGTCAACTGAATAAAAATGGCTTAGAAGACTTAGATTCAAGTATGATGAGCACTTCTGCGATACATAACATGGAGGAAAGAAACTATATTCGTTTCTAGCCATAATACCAATATAAACTTCTAACGTTCATTTAATTCTGGACACGAAAATATATTTACTCTGACGTTTTTTGAAGTTGTAAGAAAAGAGTCATCGCTGAGTAAATAGACATTTTGCAATCCAACCGATGATGATGATTCCTTAAACCATCTGCTTTACTGCAGTAGGCTAAATGAAGGTCAGAGATCATTTCGGGCTTTACACTAGTCAGGGCATCATCGACGAACCTATAGAGTACTCTTGCAAAGCTCTTTCGTAAATAAGAAACTCCAACGAATCTTTAGTCCTCGCAGTTAACCTATAATTCCGTCGTTTACCGCTTCTTCAATATCCTACACAATCTTCACAAAATGAAACTAGCAAGAGAGTAAAAGAAGAAAAAACCAAAAAAGGTCCAGCCTTCTGAAAGAGAATGAAAAGTTTTTCCTCTTTATTCTCAGCGGCGGGGTGGGGCGAGATTTTTATTGCTCATCTTCCCTCCCGGGTGGACCTTCATCATAATCATTTGCTGATTTCAGACGCGCTTCCAAATGGATTTTTGGTGTAATCCCGGGAGAATTTCCAAACAATAATTCTCCTCTAAACTCTGCCGAATGTTTTGCTTCTACTTTTATTTATAGTTTTTAGCTTTTTTTCATTGTTCACATGAACTTTTCCTTTTTTCCCCCTTTCAGCTCTTTTTCTTTTCTTTTGTGTTGCTGTGACTAGTGAATTTAATTTCTCTGCTTCTGGACAGAGGAAAGCCTGCTGGCATTTTCCTTGATTTTCTACTACACTTGTTGTGTCTTGTACTCTAGTAATTGACTTTTTTTACTGGGATTTATGTTGATAAAATGCAATCAGTTATTATTTGAAAATTATAGATTTTCGAAATAGATTGTTTTCTTTGTTTCTAATTATTAGAATGAAAATGCTTACGGCTACACAATTTTCATTTAATCGGCAAAGAAAATGCATTATGAAAGGAATGAAAACATTTTCTTCCAATTGAATTATTTACCTGGTTGTTTATATTAAAATGGAATTTCAAATCAAAATAAATTTTATTGAAATTGATTATATATTCATTATAAGATAAAGTTGCAATTAAAATGTGTATTTTTACTACAACAATTCATTATTATTGCGATTTTAGAATATATGATTTTTTAAACTCAAAGAGAATATTTAGATTTAGGATTAACTTCAGTTTAATACAAATTTCAAGTTTCACAGTTAGAAGTGAATGACATGAAAGTTTTAAGCATCTTGACGAAGCATAAGCTAAGATAAAGAAACTTCTCTTATTTGGGATAAAACTTACCCTTTCCTTTACTGGAAATAATGATTTTGTATCAGAAGATAAATATTTTCTCCTTTTCAAAATGTCTAGTATAAGTGTTACACTATCAATTCGTTGGAATTGCAGTTTCTCCGTATAGCTAATCTGAGATGTTTTTGATCATCTGCAAATAGTGTTATACCTTTCATCGTCCTATGTGTTATTAGATACAAGATACCATACAAGAAAAGGTAGCTCCGTCAGCTGTCAGAAGAAACTGCAGAAGTATTCTTGTAAGTAAATTTTAGTAAAATAAGGAATACATAGTATACTGTATATACGAAAAATTTTAAAAAAAGAATCAAATTTCAAATTTTTAATTTCGACATTATGAACAATTCTTACGTGATACATAAAAATGGATATTATTCTCCAAATAGGAATGACATATATCTTATAATTTGCATTAATTTATGTAAACCCCAAACAAAAAGTTAAATTTGACAATCTGTGTATAGTAGAACCCCGGGGAATTCTAACCCCAGGAATTCGAAATTTCGGATAATCCGAACATATATTTTAAATTTTCTGAAGACATTAACTGAAAAATTAAGGAAAAATAACAATTACGGATCGGAAACAAAGCTAATGTTTATTACTAACTTAAAAGAAGTATTCGAATTGGTCTTTAGGAATGAATACATTACCTGAATTAGTAGAAACAAACTCAGGTATCTTCTTTTTACCGCAACTTGATTGCCACTGCACTGTGAGAATCGCCGCGTGCTTTTCCGTATGCCTTCACAGAGCACCCAGAGGTAATACTGTACTGCATTTGGTACATCAAGAATATTTTAGTGAATTTCCATCTGAATTCCACGGAATCCGAACAAGGGTCATCCCCAATTAGTTCGGATTCCCGGGCTTCTGCGGTAATTATAATTTGATGAGTAATAACGATAATTTGATTAACATTTAGGTAAGAGGAAGATGAAGTCGTAAAATGTCTTTTTAAAACTGTGATTTTGTTAAAGAAAACAGAAACAGATGCCTTCTTTTTCAAATCATTGGAAGATGAGATCTGTTGGTCCTTATACCCTCCCATGTTGTTTCCCAAACATTTCTTCCATTATTAAACAGCGCATGTCAAATGATACAATAGGAAAAGAGTATAAAATTATCTAGAAGGGTGATTTGAGGAAAGAAGGAATAGTTCTGTATGAAAATAAAATACCGAATGAAAATGAATGAAATGCATAAGAAAGAATTACAATAGCTATTTATCAAAGCATCTGTATAAGCCTGCTACAAAAAAAAATTACTGTACAACATTGGTATCGCCTTAATAGGAATGGTTTAATAAGGAATTTGTTTTTTCTGTTATTCACGCTTCGAATACGCCGCAAACACATATAACTTTCAAAGTTGCCTTAGAGTTTCTGTTTATGTAAGAGATTGATATATTTGTGCATAAAATTACTTCTTTGAGATTGATTCAAAAGTGTTGTTTGATCGAAAAAGAAATGTGTTACGTTCGTCAGAAGATTCATAAGATATCTAGAAAAAACAAGAAGAACTGGGTGTTCTAGATGGAACTCACAATTTCGGAATTGGAGAACGAGATAAAATAACAATCCAGTCTGGAATTTCGTAAAGATATTCTATGGAATGAAAAGAAGAAGGCGAATAGCTGGAATATTTCAAAGGATTCTTCGACAAGTGCTTTTTTGGATAAATATGTTAGATTTTAATACGGAGACATTTATCAACATCAAGACAAAAAAGTATTGGGATATTTTATTTCCAGAAATATAATGATAAAAGAATACTGTTTGATTTTCAAACCTAGGCAACGTAATAATCTGCATACTAAGAAGCCAATTATTTTTTACTTAATTCTTCACAATGGTTATTGAAATGTTTACCATTTCAAATAATATAACAGACTGTTTTCAGTCAAGCAGACATCAACACATTTTGATAAGCAAATATTTGACACGTAACTAAATAGTGCACTTTGTTATATGCGTCGGTGTGAAAAAGTGACTCGATTATGGTATTCTTTTTACTACGAAAGGGTTTAAAAATTCTTGCGAGTTTCAAATCTCAAAATGATTGCATATTTCTACAGATGTTTTAGAATTTGCCATTTTATATTTTGTCTCTACAATTTGGCTTGTTAAATTACAATTTTTCTCTAAACACTCCTTCAAAAAGGAGAAGAATTCTTCTCATCAAAAGAGTGTTTAGGGGACATTTCTTTTTATAGTAATTCAAAGCTCTGGCAATTTTCTTTTTTATTTCTTAATGTGATATCACTTGTAAAAACTAAAATATAATTTTACAAAAGAATATTCGTTTTTCCTTTCGAACATTATTCTGTGTGATAAGAATCGGTGTAAAAATGTTAAAAAATAATTGCATTCAGATAGCGTAGAATTTAAAAAAAATTATGAATATGCTTCTCGAAATGATTGCATATTTTTATAGGACCTTCTAAAATTTTCAACTCATAATTTATTTCAGAAAAATGTCATATTTATTTAGCGACTTCATAACAATTCTCTTACATAGTTAAAATCTTTTTCCATCTGGTGATATTATAGAAATTTATTTTTTTAATAAATTCGATAAAAGTTGTGATTTTAATTTCCATGCGATATAAATATATATTTTAAATAAATTTGCCTGTCTTTGCGTTTTAAATGTTACACATTGACAACTTGGAATTGCTAATTTGACCGTTAAATTCTTTTTATCAACGAAAAATTAAATAGTTTAGTTTAAAATATTTCTTAATAAATATCTTATTATAATTTAATATTTTAGAGCTCTGAATTTCACATTGATTACATATTCCTTCAGAAATTTAAGAAGTTTTAATATCATAATTTGTTTCCATCATTTGATTTAAATACTTGATAACCTCTTTAAATGTTCTTTAGGAAGCGAGAAGATATTTGTATTTTAAAATATTTTTTGAAACTTAATTTTAAGTATTTAAGTGCTATAATCAAGTACCTAATTTTGTAATTTTTAGAATGAGTTTTTAATGAGTGAGTTAATGAGTTTTAATGAGTTGTTTTGATTAAACGAAATACACGATCTCCACTCCAGATTTTAACGTAGAAACAGGAAAGTGTCTTTCACTTTTCAGTCACTAGAAGATATGAACTGTAGTCTCTCAGAACTGCCTGCACAGCTTTTTTTACATGCGTATCCTCATTTATAAATAATCATGTTGTGATACGATAGGAAAAGTTAGTAATATTATACACAAGGTGATATGATACTAAATGAATAAGCATCACAGCAGAAGTAAGTAAAATTCTAATGGTTTATGGATAGAACTTATGCACCATCCTCGTATACAGAAGCGATAAATATCATTTGTACCACACGTAAGGAATAGGTAATACGCTCCTCGACCCAAAATACCCAAAAGGGTATGAGATTATGTAAGGAATAGATGAAATTTTAATCATTTTAACCCTACCTACTTTGCATGGGTGGGCTCTTTGGGCTCTCTTGGGGCTCTTTGATGATTTGAGCTTTCCGACCTGGAAGGCCGGTTCAAAATTCTTATATAGTTTTGATAGGAGGTTGGAATACAAGAGGTATGCAGTGAGAAGCTCTATAGATGGGATAGTTATCCTATCTGGTGGTTTCTTGAGGTATTCACAAAAATATCAGTTGTATCTTTTAAATGTTTGCACATGTTAAAGTACTCGTTTACATTTGTTGTAGACATATTAGGAAAGATGAAAGATTTTATAGCCAAAGATATAATTAAATATCTTTCTCATTTTAGAGCTATCTCGAAGTTCAAAAAAGGAAAAAAAGTAATCACTGATACTGACCCTTCCATCATTTTCTGGAAACACTTCGGATATTCTTTCTACTATAAAAGATCTTTTAAAGTTCCTAATTTAAAGGTACTATGATGTGAGAAAAAATGTCTTATCTCTACAGTCTGTTCACATAGCAGAATCTTCACGAAGCAACAGCGAATTAACTCATAGTAGATTGCATTCAAATAGAATAAAAGTTTGAAAAAATAATATTTGTTTTATTTCCTAAATAATTAATACACTCTGTATTACACATTTATTTTTTAAAAAATGCTACCTCGCTAGTTATAATCTTTTATTATACGTAAAGATAATTTTCAATGAGATTGCATCGCGAAATTGTCGCTGAGAAGTTTATGAGATCATCCTATAATAATTTGTCACTACAACTTGACTTATCTATGCACTCTGAGCATTCTTTAGAAAAGGGAAGGCCATTTTCTCTTTGAAGGTTCAGAAATTATGGGTCCCTTTCCTTTCTCTCATGAAAGACCCATTAACGAACTGCGAAGGAGGAATTATGAAAGGCCTCAAAACTTGTTTAATAATCGACGATTATGAGACCGTTTGAACGACAAAACGATACTGATGGGTTTTATCGTTGTGCTTAAGGTGACTTAAATTTAGTAGGACGTAAAGCAAATGAGGTAGTTTTCCATGAAATATTTTTATTCCTTTAGTGTAGAAATAGGTAATATAATTTCAGAAGAATGCTTCATGGAATATTTTTAGTTCGAATGGATGTCTGAAGTCATAAATATTTGCTTTAAATTCGACGAAAAATTGAGGATCGGTTGTAAAATGATTTATAAATCATAGATACTAAACATTTATTTGTATTTAGAAAGTATTAATAGCATTGGCAGCTTTCCATTTCGCTAATTAGTTCAAGATATTTATAAAGAGTTAAAATGCTAAAGATTCATTAGTTCCTACAACGGTGAAAGTAAGCATTAGCTACCCTTACTGGAATATAAAACATAATTTTAATTAAATGGAATTTTTTCAAAATCAAAATGTCTAAATTTAAACAGCTATCTAATCAAAACTGAAAGAGGATATTGAAATTGGGAGAAATGCTGCTTGCTGTATTAACAAAGGTCTAACGAGTATGTTAACGTGTTATAGGAAAAAAAATATTTCTAGAAGGAATAGCTAATAAATTCGATTGTAAACCTGTACTACGTTAACAAATTTTGAGGTTAAGAGTACTGATTAATAAAATAGAAGTTACATGCTTTGGAATAAAGTAAACTTCGTTGTGTTCATATCTTGAAACTTGTGCCGACTACCTTGGGAAGTAATAAACGGATTTCCATGCATTTCAGAACAACATTTTGGTGTAGTAAGCTGATTGACATCAGCACACGCAAGTTTTCTTTTCTGCATTTTCTTCCTCGGAAAATGATACGGAAATATTTGGATATATATATATAGAGAGAGAGATAGAGAGAGAAAGATTACAATTGCTTGAATTTGCGTTATCATGTTCGATTTTCATTTTAACTTTTAAACCAGGTGTGCTACATGTTCTAATTACTATGTATTTAATGAATTTTTTCAGTTTTCTAATGCTTTAGAATTCCCTACTTAATTCGTCCATTTGAACAAATTGTAACAAGGTTACAGTTACTCTGTCACTACGAGATATAAACAGGCACTGAAAAATATGTCTTGATTGCAAAGCTTCGTAACTGTGGTGAACGGAGGAAATCCCCAAAACAACAATAAAAATGATGTAATTTGAAGAATGGGAAGCAAAACGAAATTCCTTTCAATCCAATTCTATAAAACAGCTGGAATATTTTATTTCATACTTTTTATTACATTGTTTTACTCTGTAAATTTCGAATGGAATGTCTATTCTTTGGTCAATAGATATGTTACTGTTCAGAGTAGGACGATTTATTTTGTTTGATAAATCAGTTGCTTGAATGAATATCCGTCTTTCTACTGCATTGTCATAACAGAATTTAGTTTGATACTGTATATGCTTGAGTTGGGAAAATTAAGTATCGTACAAGCAAGCGTCTAAGTTTTTGCATGTTGAGAAAACTAGCTATCCTTTTGTTTTTACATGATTTATTCTGAAAATAACTCGGAGAAAATTTTACAAAATCAGTATTTAAAACAATGTAAGAAACTCATCTTGAGTATGCGAAAAGAAAGTTGACGAATGCTTTAGAATACTTTTGAATGCGTTACGAAACCTCGTGAATGAGCTTCAAACGATGTATCACCACCCGGCATAAAGAGATAATCGCATTTGGCCGGGAACACAGCCACAAAGTTTCAGTTTCTGGATGCGACAACTATATAGTAAGTGGAGTCCATAAACAATGAAGCTTGCTCAGAGCAACAATTCATGCAGTTGGAATGCCATCCCAAAGACAACACTATCCCTGAGAAATCGTCTGTGAATGAGGCACTTGGTTACAGCTGCTTTCTTCTAAAAATGTGAATTCATTATTGTCACAAGTTAATTGTTAAAAAGATCAATAAATCTCCAAGCGAAGATTGCGTTGTGAGCTGCAAAGCATGTAATTTTTTGACGCATACCTCGGCAACGCTCTCTGATCAGAACAGCAGAAAAGCAGGGCCCGATTGTCCGATATAGTGTCCTAACTCCATTGGGGCACTGTATTTAGATAGCCGACAATATTTAGTGTGGTCAGACTAATCACTTTTTGTGTATATTCTTTTTCCTTTTCACACGGTACATCCGATTTTAAAGCTTGATGTTTTGCTAAGTTCGAGGAAAGTACCTGACCATTGATGAAACTAACATAAATATGAATGTCATGGAACATACAGTGGCGGATTTTGACATTATGAGGCCCCAGGTGCAAAATTATTACATTATTTTGAGGCCCCCCTCTTCAGAAAACTTTATTGATGATAAAAATGTAATGTAAAATAACTTATATATATATATATATAATTTAATATTTTTAATAATTTATAGGTTTAATATTTAATAATTTATATATAATATTTTTCTATTTTTTGCTTCTTATATATATATATATATATGATTTTAAATAGATAAAGAAATATTTTTTTATTCAAAACAGAGATTTTTTTAAAATTTAAAATAATTAAGTTACAGTGATATCTTTCGGTCTTTGATTCTATCTAGATGGGTAGGACATCGCAATATCCAAATATTCAAATTTTATATTAAACAGGAACCAAGTTTCAAAATTGTTTTTAATAAATATAGTTTTTGTTTTTCTTCACTTAAATTTATTAAAGGTAACTTATTCATTAAAAAAATGGTAAATGAGCTCATAAATCATCAATTTATCTTTATGAAATATAATGAATTTTACCATAAACTGAGAACCATTTTATATCCATCTAAGTTTGGAGCTGGAATAAGCATATAATACTCTTTTGTTCAGAAGGATAGAATGGTATATTATAATAACAATACAGGAAAAAAAGAGAAAAACTATAGAATTACTCTCCCGAAAAATTCTAGAAACAGTATTTTAATGTAAATTAAGATAATTATTCAAAAAAATATTATATAGTTTAACCCTATGAGGCCTGTCCCGCTTCAAACCGCCCGTTCAACAGAGGCCGGACTCTTTTAGGAAAAAATGTAGTTCCTTTCTTTGTTGACAATTGATCGGGCAACCATAGGTGTTGACCTCCTGAAATTTCTGTAAAGAACGTGACGATTCCATTCTGTTTTTGTGAGTGGAAATTCACTCCAAGTTTTGAGGCAATGGAATTCTCACTCTAGCCGGGTTCAGAGAATTAAGCTCTACAAAGTAAATCATTAAATTCTTTTTTACTGTTCCTTTTTTATAAACTGCTCTGTTCTTTAAAAAAATGAGAATGGAAATTCTAAAGCAAAGCAATATGTTTCATATATAATATGACTAATGAAAAGTGTACCAAGAAAAATTTGTTTACAGTTTATTCACACGTTTTCTGATATAAAAAATATGTTTAAATAAACATTCTTCAATGGTAATAAAACAAATTGCAGTGTTAAAGGGTAACAAAAAATTAAACTTTAGAAGGAGATAAAAAATTAATATTATATCAGATATATTATTAGCAGCAATGAAATGCTACTTTTGAAATTCGGAGTAAAATTTTATGGACACAGAAACAGGTGTGGAAAGACATAAAATTACAAAAAAGTCTCTTTTCTTGCTTTTAATTTTGAGAATTTGTCTATCATTTTTTTCATAATCCAATTCCTGTACTACATCATTTTCAATAAATAAAAGCGATAGTTCATTTAAATGCGGTTGGCTCATATTATTCCTCGAATAGTTCTTGACGCGTTTCAGAACTGAAAACTATCTCTCTCCGCTTGCATTACAAATTGGTTGAGTGAGAAAAATTTTTTAAATTGTTTTCACGTTGAGAAATGTTGATTATATACAATCTTTAATCAATTTGTACATATTCATTTGATTTGCTAATTTTTCAATTTTTGTGTATTTAATAAAATGTTTCACTTCGTCCTTGAAATAATGTGCCTCTATATCATGATCATATTTTGTGGTTAAGTTTGTTACGCAAGTTTCAAAAGCTTTTTCTTCTAATTTCCCGTAAAAAAAATTGAAAATCATTTAGAATATTGTTATAGGTAGTGCTTCTTTTCGTAAAGCAGAAAAACATTCCTGTTGTCTTTTATTTTGAATCCACTGTGGTTGAGTGACGTCTTGAGAAAGTTCATCTGGTGGATTCTTTAATCCGTTACTTTGTTCAATCTTTATTTCTTAATAATTTTTATTTTTGTTCCTTGATGATTTTATTATATTTATAATAAAAATTAATATAATATAAATTAACGTATTTATGATAATAATGAATCCTAAAATACCGGTTATAAAAGCGAGCAAACATAACTTAGCTTAAGACAAATTTTATAAATTTCTATACAAGTGCTTTAACTTTTTATAATTTAAAAATAAACCGTATTTAAAAACATAATTTACGAAATCATTTACTTCCTCAAGATTTAAATGTATTTATAAATAAAACTATGCAATAATTTGATAAAGAAAGCAATAAAATAATTTGATAAAGTTAAAGAGATACCAAATGAAATGCAGTAAAACATATTCTGAATCGATAGCCATAGCACACAACAAAGGCCTACAAATCTTGTGTAGAAGTTCTGTAATTAAATCAATTTCAATAATTATGTTAAAGAGATTTGAATTGACATAAAACAGTATAGAAGATCGAGATGTGATGGATTATAAAATATTTAATTTCTTAAAGTTCCTTTCTTACTAAAAAAAATTTGAAAATTCTTACTTTTCTCTTCAAAATTTTTTTCTCTTTAAAAATATATATCTAATCAATCTTTTCACTTGAACGTCCGAGTTAAAAGTTCTTAGCGAATTACGAAATGCGCTAAAAAGGGCTTTTAGGTTACAGTATTCATTTTTAGCTTTGGAAAGAAAAAGAATTAAGAAGAATTAAAAAAAGTATATTTTCCCTAATTATGAATTAAAATCATCACGTCGTGTAATGCTGATGACATATCGTGTCAATCCCGAAACGATTTTTAGTGAAACGATATTATAAACATACACTGAATAAAAATTATTTAGTGTTTAAATAAATGGCAGCATTCGCATTGAAATTTAATACATTTTTGCATTTTGATCGTTGCGAATCAGATAAATATTTTAATGATTTATGACAGAATTATTTTACTATTCTCATTATTGTAGTTATTTTTCAACCAACGTGGCATACGAGTGGTTAACATATACAAAAGTATCTGGAATTACATACAAATTATATTTTTATTCTTTGAATTTTTAACTTATAAATAGAAATGTAGGTACTCACATGCTTTTGGTGTTGATATTGCTTTCATATTTAGTAGTCGAACATGGATCTTTTGACACTTCCATCTGAAGACACTATAAGGTCTTTCTGAGAAAGAAAGAAGAATTTTTCCTTTCTTTTTACAAGATGCGTAACGCACGTCGTACTTTCTTCTCACTGAAAACAGAGAAGTACCACTTTTCTTACGTTATTTAGACGTTATGTTTCTTAGTTATTTTCCACGAAAGAAAGACCAATAATATTGAGGCCCTTCAACTAAAATGTTGTAAACATGACTATATAAACGTCCCTCCCCCAAAGCGCTTAAAGAAAAGTGTGAGTGTCACCTTTTCAATGATGTCAATTGGTTTCTTTAAGGGGCAAAATTTCTTTCCCCTTTCCTCTCTAGTAACAGTTCCAGCCAAACAAACCGTTTCTTTTAAAGATAGGCGAATTCCCTTGTTTGTCAGCTTTATGACAGTAAAATGAAACTACAAAAAAAGCACATCTTATAGCCATCTCTCATAAGAACTGCACCCTTTTCATATAAAGAGATGTAATCCCTTCAGTCTTTCCGGTCGCTTCCGATACCAATAGAAAAATCTAAATGAGTATTGCGCCTGGACTTTCCACAGAAGAGGTGTCCTGTTCCAATAGTCAGAGGGTTGCTCGAGGGTTTCTAGATCGGTTTCAACGTTTTCGAGAAACATCGGTAAATGAGGGTCGTCGAATTTCGGCGGCAATAAATCCCCAAACACGGATGTAGAACGCTGTCTTATTTATTTGCTTCAGAAAAGCTTACTATATAGAGAAAAAGTTCTTCCTTCTCTCTCTCTCTCTCTCACACACTTCCTGGGAGCCCATCGGACAGTCTCACCAGTGCGTCACTGACACTATGGCATATTTTCTCCCAATGATTCGTTCCACTGTTTTCATTCACTCCTTTAGTTTTAGGTAGATTCCTTATAGGAAGTCTAGGAAGTCTACCTATTGCAATGGTTCTCATGACACGACTTTCAGAAAATTTCTGCAGATCTTCAACGATCATGACCCCTAGAACCCAAAACCACCCTTCGTTAAAAAGTTTATATATATATATATATATATATATATACACTCTGGGTTGTCCTAAAAGTTTTAGGAATCTTGTATTTTTGCTATATTTTTTGTTGCATATGATATATATCGATGTAACTTACTGTATAGGTATGTTATGTCTATTAAATTGGAAAAACAGCAGTTCAACCCCGTATATTTGAGGCCAATTTTTAAATCGTAGAATAAACTGAAATTATCTGTCCCAAAAGTTTATAGACAAATGCAATTTTATGCAAATATGATATCGGTAATCATGATGTCGTTCTGGAGCCTAATAAATACGTTGTAAGAAAAGGAAAGCGTTCGTTTGTTCTGCGTTTCAAGATGCCTAAAGCGTAGAAGCTCTCTAAGGAAGAAGTGAGTAAAATTCTGCATTTGAAATTGCTCTGTAAGACTGTTAAGGAAATATTGAAACTTTTAAATCGTTCTAAAAGCATGATTTATCGTGTATTAACTCTTAAGACGCCATATGAGCCAAAACCTCGTTCGGGAAGACCACGTGTGACGGATATTCGCAGTGATAGACGGATACAAAGAATGGCTTTCAAGTCAGAAAATGTCGGTTCGCGAAATTACTGGGGCTTCCCGGTTGCAAATCTCCGAGAACACTGTTCATAGATGAATTATAGAATCTGGTTATATGATCCACGCAAAAATGGCTCGCCGATTACCACTCTCAAAGCTTCACATTAGTAAGAGATTACAATGGGCTCGTTATCATATGTCATATGGTGATAAATGGATGGCTATCCTTTTCAGTGATGAAAAAAAATGGAACCTCGATGGACCTGACGGGAATATAAAATATTGGTATGATTTATGAAAAGAGCCCTGGAGCTTCAGTAGGCAAAGTGGTGGTGGACCTGTGATGGTGTGGGCGGCTTTCAGTTTCAACGGTCAAGTGGGTATGGCCTTTTTAAATGGCCGACAGAATTCTCCTAAATACATAGAAACAATAGAAAATCATCTTATGCCATTTGCAGAAAACATAGGGGGACGAAATTGGTAATATCAGCAAGATGATACTCCCATCCATACCTCTAATGCTACGAAACATTATTGAAACTCGAAAAATGTTACTGTTCTTGAGTGGCCACTGATGAGCCCTAATCTAAACCCAATTGAAAATGTGTGGGGCATTATGTCTCGGAAGGTATATGAGAATGGAAGGCAATTTTATTTAATGAATGCCTTGAAGACAGCCATTGAAAGTGCATGGTACAACTTGGAACCAGAGATATTACAAACCTTAATTATGTCGATGGAAAAACGTGTATACAATGTCATATTGAGAAATGGAAAGACTTTAAACTATTAAGAACATTGTATTGAGCACCTTCTGTTGAAATGTCATATATTCTATAAACTTTTGGGACACCTAATATTTCCATTTTGTTATATAATTCAAATACAAAATGTTATTTTTTCTAAATATTTCGTTGAATGTGAGTCGCATATGATTTGAATAAACATATTTGTAATTGGTGTTTGCATGCCTTTCCGTTTTGTTAAAAAAATATTTTAGTAGAGTCTATAAACTTTTGGGACAGAGTGTATATATTAGGGTGTCCCAAGATACAAGGGAATTTTTTTTTTTTGCAAATTCGAATTCGCATACCCTCAATTTTTTTTTCTATTTCACCTCAGTAACATAAATAAAACGTATTATTGCAATAAGGTAACGGCAACCCGTGCCGACTGTAGGTCAAAGTTGAACGTGAAATCTTGTACGGGGAATACTATGGAAAGATTGCAAAATGTATGTTTCTTTGGTACATAAGACACCAATTTATTCAAAGCAGATATATATTTATTACCATATTACAGTAAAAGAGACATTACTGTACATATTTTCATTTCAATGTTTGCTTTTTACTGTCAGGGTAGATCTTCATGTGTTCTTGTACGCAACGTAACAAAAATTGTTTTTGTTCCTCTTCAACCGTTATTAAACCATGAAAGACAGCTCTTTCAGCTGAATCGTTAACTGCTCTAAGGATTGAGACTGTCTTTTTCGCATCTAGAAACGAAGCGTTATTCGCCCATGAAGAGGGACTCTCGTTGAGAAAACTATTATAAATTTTGATTCTAGAAAACACTGACTGGCTTTTGACTGATATAAAATCATCGATGCTTTTCTCTGTAAAAAAATAAAATAACAGGTAACAATTGCGTGATATAAATAAATAACTAAATAAAAAACTATAAGATCAATGTATCAAATTGACCATACGATGAACCGCAAAGTTCTTCCTTCGATGGAATGTATCTTTTCTCATGGGTCAAGAAACTTTTTCTACGTAAATTTGCCACCATTTTTAATTTTGTTTCTTTGTCCACATCATCATCAAAAAGTGCCAATACTGCTATTTCGTCAGTAAAATACCATAAATCCTGGCTAAATTTCAGTGAAGCAGCTTTCGAGATACATTCATTCACTTTTTCGTAAGCTTTCAAAGATTTCAAAAAGCACAAATCTTTGTAGGTTGCTTTAACTGCCAAAATCCATTGAAGCCATGGTTTAACGTAGATTATCACGATAAACAAGTAGACGTCTAACAGTGCTTCCTTATCCTTGGTGTTTAACTTCAGCTGAGAACTAAATAACGATAGTTTTAGGGAGTAAATCTCTCGAGCCATCCATCTAGCTTGGTGCATGGCACCCGGAAGTTTGATTTTAAATTTTTTTTCTGCATCTCCACTTAAAAATACGATAGAAAGTTCGATCAACTCTCGATAGTCATCTCTGGCCATAAAATTTTTAAATTCAGCGCCGTAAAAGTCAAGCAAATTTTCAAGTTCGGTTACGGTTCGGAACAATTCCACTGTTTCTCTATAGCTTGTCCCATGTCCAATCAACCGGTACGGGTGCCGTACAGGCATCAGGCACGGGGGCGTGGGGCGGCGTTCTGTTTCTCTATAGCACTGTATTTTAGTGGGATAGATGTTTTTCCAATTATCTTTGGGCTTTTTAAAGAGTGGAATATCGGGGCTTGTTGTCACTTGTTTAATTTTCACTTCGAATATGGCCTTTAATGCCAGTTCGTATACATGATGGCGGCAAGAGAAAAAAAGCATTTCCCTTCAAATTTTTGCTCGAGGAGCGCACAAGCACCATTAAAACGACCTGTATTCGAAGCCGTTTGGAGAATTTGGACTTTGTCTTCGAGATTTCAATCTAAGATCGCCTTCCAAACAGCCTGTGCCTGTTCTTTGCCTGTAGAATTATCCAGTCTTGGCAGAGCAATGAGTTGTCTTTTAAGTCCATATGAAATAACTATAGGCAAGCGTTCTTCTTTCGATTTTCGAGCATTCAAAGCAGGCAAGAGTTTGCCATTCCAATTTAAGGTCACTGCATCCGGTACCTCGTTTTGGAAATCAATTTTTATGCTTTCGACGCGTTCCTTCCGTTTTTCTGTTCGGATTCTTTGAATTGAAGACATGCTTATCGGAAATTCGTCAATGTTACATCCAAGTGCATCAATAGTAGCTTCAAGAACAAACATAGAATCTCCCATACTTAACTGACACCTGTCTAATGCAGCAACTAACTTTGGAGTAATAAAATCTTTCCTCGTTACTGATTTACTTGTCAAAAATTCTGAGCTTTCGATCAGTGTTGGGAAATCTTCTGAATCTATACTTTCACTAGAAGTCGAAGAGGAACTTTCTTGCAATGATACGTATGATGCCGAGGACTTTGAAGCGGAAACATATTTGATTCGCATATTTTCTTCTTTGACAGCTCGAAGTCGCGCCCTTTCCTCTAATCGGTCAGTTTTTTATCCACTCCACCTAAGTGACCAGGTGAGACCGGCTCTCTTTACGGCTGCAAGAGCATCCTATCTTCCTCTATTTTCATTAACTGAAGTGCATCAGCGTGTGCAATGACGAACAAATTGTCTAAATTACTTATAAATTCTTGTTGTCGCCGCTTGAATACGTCTTGTAATTTCTTTGCATTTTTTTGTAAGTCTCTCCAAACTTGATACACGTTAACAAATTTCCGCACACAATTTGGCAACAATTTTGTAGGTATGCGTGCCTTTTCCCAAAAGATAATACATTCGCGAATAGTGAGATTTCCAATTTCATTAACAGTTAAATTCACTTCTCGAATATTGTAAAACAAAACTGCGAGAACTTGTCCATTAGAGGGAAGTTTTGAACCCGATATTTGATGTTGTTTTTCCTTATTAAAAATATCACTTTTTCAGAACTACCCAATTCAACTGCCATGTTCTGTTCACTGATTAAAAATTATACAAACATTTAGTAACAAAACAACTTAGAATTATAAGCACATTGACACGTGGATGTGCTCTGTCCTGAGTAAGCTGCTACTGACACGTTTAGACGCAAGTCGGCACGGGTTCCCTGGGTTCCAATTACATGAAACTTTATTTACAATTGTTTTGACATAAAAGGAAAAAAATAAGAGGGTATGCGTTGGAAAAAAACGACTTTCATTTTTTTGGGACACCCTAGTATATATATATATATATATATATATATATATATATATATATATATATATATATATATATATATAACGCTTTTGCCGATGTTATCTCTTGTGAACACGATAACTAGAGTAATTTTGATTAGATTTTACCCTGCGAGGTATATATTGTAATGTCAGTGAAAATATCGACCGAGTTCGTAGATGGGCTCTACAGCTCAAAGGGGGTGGAAATTTTCATTTCTCTATAAATCCTTTATAATTGAAAATAGAAAGAAAATTCAAATTAGGTGAATTGTCGCCTTATCATAGCAAACAATTTTTGTATTTACACTTTTTCGATAGCTACAAATGTTTAGAAGTTATGAGCTGAAAAGTGATTTTCCCACCCTTCCCCTGCTTTCTCCCTAACTTAATGTACGTGTTAACCTATGCATGTTACCACTTGTTGGAAAGCTCTCGTCATTTGCAGTCTCTTCCACCCGCTTTCTTTCTTGTAGCTCTAATCTTCATGAGAATAGAGGGCGAAATGTTCTTTTCCTTATTATTAGTAGAGACGTATATATATATAACGCTTTTGCCGATGTTATCTTGTGAACACGATAACTAGAGTAATTTTGATTAGATTTTATCCGGCGAGGCATATGTTGTAAGGTCGGTGAAAATATCGACCGATTTCGTAGATGGGCTATCCAGCTGATAGGGGATGGAAATTTTCATTTTCCCATAATTCCTTTATGATTGAAGATAGAATGAAAACTCAAAATAGGCGAATTATTGCCTCTTTATAATAAACAACTTTTGTATCGAAACTTTTTTGATAGCTACAATCTTATAGAAATGAGGTAAAATGCCTAAATATAGGAAAAAAATTCAATTCTACGACTAAAGAAAGGAAAACAAATTCAATTATGCGAATTATCACCTTATCAGAACGAACAACTTTTATATTAAAAGTTTTGGTCAGCTAAATTTGCTTAGAAGTTATGAGCTAAAAAGCGATATTCAATTCCCCCCCACACACAATTTATCATTTCTCCATTACTTTGTTACGTTTGAAGATAGAAGGAAACTTTCACTTAGGGGAATTATCACATAATCATAACTAACAAATTTTATATTAAAAGTTTTTTGACAGCAAGAATTACTTAGAAGTTATGAGTTCCCATCAGCCTCATTCACTTCCAATTTTTATACATTAACTAGTTGATATACCTGCTTTGCTCCGGATTGAAATGTTTTCATGTTTAATATTTTTAATGTAAAAATTACTATTGTATAAATATTATTATACACAAATTCCTTTTCTGATCTGAAACGTTTTTCATTAAAATGAGAATATCAATTGAAACAATTGATAAAACAGCCGTTTTCTCCGTACAATATTATCTATTATATAGATACTTCAAATTTTGTTTACAATTCCTAAAGTAAAAGAAAGGTTTTAATGAATATTTTGAAACAAATAAATTAACTAGTTAATTATTCATTAATTTAAACCATGCAAATAAATCAATAGTTGGTCCCGATATAAATTGTTAATCGTCTACAGTTAAAATTGTCTTTTAGCATTCTTCCTTCTGGAAAAGTTTTTGGTATTATTGTTGTTCTTCAACAAGAGTATTGTTATGAATTCAGTTTCAAATTAATTTTGAAAAAAATATTAAAATGAGAGAAAAAATTTATAGAAATGAAAGATATCGTTGAAAAACGCATTGCTTAATTTTTAATTAAGTGAAATTTTAAGCAACTTTTAGGCTTTGAAAAGTTGAAGGTGACCTTTCTCTTTTCTTAAATAAAAAGTTTACAAAGTTTGATTGAAATCAGTCCATTGGTTTAGTAAAAGATGTGGAACATACATACAGAGATAATTATAAGATAAAGATTGCTGGCAAATAGTATGAGCCATGAAAAAGGTTTTAGTGAAGATTTTGTAACAATTAATTATTTAACTTTAATTAAGTAAATAGTTAATTTTAATTAATCAAACAGTTAATTTGATAATTAGTTAATTTTACAGAGTACATTAATTTGATATTTAACTAAACATGGCGAGACCATGATTTGTTTAATAAAATCAATGCAAATTAGCGAAAAAACGATAAATATTTAAATAAGAGTTCCCTTTATCCTTTTTGATATTGAAAAATATCTCCTTAACTTTAAAATTGCTTTGGGATTTTCTGCCTGAGTATTTGGTTTTAACCGTCGATGGAGATTTAAATTTACTGTTCAAATTGGCTGCATTCATATCCTATGCTTTAAATACACGTATTAAATTTGCCACTCACAATATTTAATAATTTTTGTTCCCTTATATGTTAAGAATTTAGTGACTATTATCTCTGTAACCAAGGAGTTCTCTAAATGAGCCTATTTTAGTAGTATTTAAGTGTTTCATGTCATGTTATTTTACCATATGTCAAAGTAATGTTCGCACAATTATATTGTAACCTAGATTAAATAAATTAATTTTTAAATCTAGAGCTTTTCATTCGTGTCAAGAGTCAATTTCCTGTTACTGTTTCAGATAGGCTAGTTTAATGTTAACTAGGAGATATTTGCACTGCTGAGATGTTTATTTCTTCATGACTCCTACCTGTTGAATGATTATGTGTTGAGATATAAAAAAATTGACCAATGTACTGACTGATAAGTCTGTCATAACTTTATTAAACGAAAAATGGAATGATAAAACCTTGATATAGCAAAAAATGAAATGTCATGAAAACAGAATCTCAGAGTAAATATTGCAATGTGTAGAAACAATAAAGTCATTGGCCATGTCTGTATTGATCAATATGTAATATTTCATTACTTTTGTAACATTAGCTTAAAGGTATCTTCCTTTGCCTTCAAGCTTGTTGAAAAGGGATTTTTTTAAAGAGAAGAGGAAGAATCTTTTCTGTGAATTGAATTAAGGCTGCAATATCGTAAATTCAACACCGGATTAGCACTGCGATGCATGTTGCATAGATTTTGAGGTCCCCTAGATTCTCGTAGCACGAGGCGTCCGCCTCTAACACCAGTGCGGAAAACCGCCACTGGGAACATACCTAACACTTAAACGGCCACGTCGTCCCTTTTGAAGGCTTTTTATTGCCGCGCATGTCTAACAGGACGTCCATTTATTGGTACACATGTGATTAAAAATTATTCACAGGGCATGAATTTGAAGAAAATTTCCCAATGTTCCGATTTTCTTTGCCTTAAAATTGCCAACAAAATCTGGGATGATTTGACATGTTCTATCACGTGGAGTGATGCACTTACCCAGTCACTCATGGAATAGACGGCCAGATTGATAAACGAGTTGGTAAAAGCCATATTGTTGTTACGAATTCTTCGAGGTCCAGAGAAAACTAAACCAATTGTGCCATAGCCATTGAAACCACTTCTACTTAATACTTTTAAAGGATGTTTATACAATTTAGATATTTCTAGCTTCAGACAAAACAGGATACGAGGGGTGATCAAACCATTATACATAATTACCAAAATAATCATACATACATACATAATATAATAATACATATATATATATATAACACATTACAATTCATATATATTATAATATGTAATGCAATAATATATAATGTATTACATATATGTTATTATTACATACATATTATATATATGTATTGTATTACATAATATAATGCATGATAATCATGCATGCGTAACATACATAAATAAACATACATCATAATCATAATAAATAATCAAACATAATCTCCATTATAAACCATTATCATATGTGATGAGTGATATACGAGAGGTGAGGTGCCACTTTCGGCATTGGTGCTGTACCCACAATGCTGAAACAAAAAAAGTGAAGACGTTCGGCTGATATTCACTTTGAACCCTTCAACGTATGCGCACGAAATTACATGGTCGTAGTTTTTGTACAGCAGAACTTTAAAAAATGTATATGTTACAATCAATGAGAATAATTGATTATTATTTATAATTACCGTGTTTATTATTTATAATCACCGGTTATTATGTATAATTACAGCAGTGTTTATGTATGAAAACATCCTGAAAATCATATGCATAATAACCAATTATCCTCATTGACAGTAAAATACAATATACTCTGCTGTCGTAATCGCAGAGAAAATTTATATGAAAACTGCGTTTGGTCGCTTTGAATGCACGATCTTCTTCAATCATAGCCATAAGAATACGATTAGTGCTACCGTAACTTTCAAAAAGTTTTATTTATTTTCATCTCATTCAAGGAAATCGAGCCCAGCTGAAAATCGGTCTTCTCTCTGGTCAGCAATGAGCGGTTTCGTCACAAAATTTGCCAACACACATCTCATACATAAATCTTCAGACAGAATTGGCTGAACTAAACCGCAGCTAACGCTGCACTCTTTAGATAACTCACGAATAGGGATCCGGCGATTTTCGCGTAGCTGTAATTGGATGTTTTGACATTTGTCAATGTTTTAATAGAATCATCATTTCCGACATTTTCACGGCCATGTTGAAAATATTTTTACCACACATAAAGTTTTGCGTAACTCATACAATAAACAATATAAACTTTCTTAGTCAGAATTTCATACTGGCATTTTTATTAGAAATTTCATTTACTTTTTTAAAAAATGCGGTCTCGTAGACCGCACCTAGTCCAAAATGTTCACCTCCTCAGTTAAAGGTTAATCCGGTCATTGTAGTCATAAATGCCATTTTCATTTATATTAATTCCACTTATGTACTGAAAATGATGATTAACAAAAAGAAACAAACATCCTATACTCATTGTTTGTTTAATGTAAACGTAATTTGTAAATGCTTCTATCAAACTATTTTTGATGAAAGGACGAAATAATTTTCTAAAAATTCTGTTTTATGACACAGCTGTTTTATAACAATGTTTAAATTGTCCCGAATTTTTAAGAATTCAAATGGAGCTTCCATCTTGAAAGATAACAAAAATAAGTTAACTCCTAAAGGGAATTGTTTTCCTCATATAATAACGTGGAACATCCTTGAAACGAAATAATAAGAAGTTCCGAGGAACACTTAATGACAAAAGAGGAAAAAAGGCCGAAGAAACGTGTTCTAGTGACGAAAACTCCTCCCATAGCAATTAATTTCTTCTTTTCCCACAGAGTTCTAGATCTGTTGTACTCTACATTTGTATTAATTTATTTCAGTTATGAAACTTTAATCAACGTCATTAATCTTTATGTTTTAGTGACTCAAAATTGTTTACACATTTTTGGAACAATCCATAATTTGAAAATGGAAAAATGAAAAAAGAAAATACTTAAGATCAGAACGCAATAAATGCAAAGAAAAATCAGCAAAAACGACAACGGCCTAGTGTCCCACCTGAAGGTGACCCTTTGTATAATGGACTATAAGTTAAACTAATTTTTAGAAGATATTTTGTTCTTTTTAACTGGGTTTAATATAAGAATGAATATTAATTTGAAAATCATGATTATACTCTGTAAATAGGGGATCACTCTGGTCGGTAAACAAGTCATTTACAATGTACAGGGTGTCGAAAAACTGTGGAACACGTATTTATTTTCACAAACTTCCTAGATATATACTTCCATTTACAAAGTTTCGTCAAATAGCATAAGAATTTAGATGAAACACACCGTTTTTTGTGGAAGCTGTTAATAAAAAGTTTAAAAGATTAAATTTTTAAGCGGTCCTTAGAGTTAAATTGTCAATGAGTAAATTGTTCCTCTCATGTACGTTTCACGATATTACATTCTACAATATTTGCACATATATATATTAATTTCTAGATTTAAATAGGCTTCTCAAAAATTTAAATGGAGATGTTTATTGCAGAAATGCAAATGCATTCAACACAGAAAAACTGTGAAATGCAAATATTTGTTTAGTAATACATCATCCAATCATCATGAGATGGAAAAAATTTCTAATCACGCATACGGTTATTAGTTTCATTGGTCGATAGTTAGAACTATGAACTTTATAAAGAGGGGAAGAAGAACGTGAGAATGTGAAAATGTAAGGCATCACTGTAAAGTAGCCTAATACCTATCGAGAATATTAAATTATTTGCCTTCAGAAGTGTGCGTATTATAAAACTTTTCCTAAAGGCAGTAGTGGCTCGTCCTTCAGTGCCGCAAAATCGCGAAAACCACTAAAATTATTTTGAAAATTCATATTTTCGTTTTTATTCTTATTTATTTACTTTTATACTCTGAGAGTTCAATGATTAATGAAAATGGAAAAGTAATAAAATCGAGAAAAGAAGACAGAAATGAATCAGCAAGTAAGACAGACATAGGATGGGGCTGCACACCAAACAGTTTTGGAAAGCACCAAAATTAACTCATTGCGCACAACTAAGTGATATGAAGGGCAAAAGCGAAAAGCTAGGTTTTCCGTCTTTGAACTTCGCCAGAACTAAATTTTCGCATGTTCCTGTTTTCGAATCGGCCAACAAATATTCTCTTTTTCCCCCCCTCAATTCTCCCAAAGGTTCAATTTCAGGACTTGATTTGTTTTCTTCGACTTCTCTTTCATCGGCTGTTTTTCAGGTATCAGATTCGATTTCATTTTTCTTTACCTAGAACTTGGCTGGTTGCTACAAATTCGTTTTGTTTTTTAGAAGTCGCTCATAAAAAAATATGACAATAATTTTTTTAAAAATAAAATTAAGATAATTACAGTTACAAATTTGGTCTATTTAAAGGTAAAGCTATTTTTAAAAAAATGTATGTATTTCAGTTTTATTCTTTTCATATTATTGTAGAACTACTTGTTTCCTAGAAGATGAGCCGACACTAATTTGGATAATTGTGGAAGGGTCACAATTTGAACTATTTTTGCAAATACTTCAACTAATGTTGTATTTTACCATTTTTATAATTTAATAAGGGTTACTAAATGCATTATTATTTTTTTATTCTGCCCTTTTAATCACTTATTGAAATTTCTGCATTTTCCTTTAATCGCACATCGAATTATTCGATCAAACAGCAGACAGTGGTATGGAGATGAGGTGCAAGTCAATAAATTTGCCTTATAATATCTCTGTAAGTTGTAGAATAAACTCACTGATTAGAAAAAAAAACTAATTACAGAAAATATCATGTACATGTAAAAATAAATTTCCATTCTTATGAGAATTTTATAAAAAGGAAAATGTTGTTTTAGTTCATTTATTTTTATATTCACTGCAATAGGGAAGGACAATGGATAAAACGAATTCAGGAAGTTTTCAAAGTCCCGAAAACTAAAAGCACGGATGTCTCTTACTTCACAGTTACTGCCGTGGTGGCCTAGTGGTAAGGTGTCGGAGTAGGAGGATTCCAGGTTCGTAACGCGATCCCACTGAATATCCATCGTGTATTGAACCTGTTGCACGCTGAATCATATGTAGGGGGTCAAACGTCCTCACTCTTGTGTGGTGCGATAGTTTAGGGTGGGGATGCCAGTTCAGGTGTCATCCTTATCATCTGATCTCGTTTCAAAATGTAGGTCCATCCCAAAAGGGCCCTCGTGCCTTTTTCAGAACGGGACGTTAATATAACTAAACTAAACTTACTTAACTCTGTTTACTGGAGAATAAAATATCGCTATATTATTTTCTACATGGGGATTTGGGTGTAGAAACAAAGAATGTTCACCATTTTTCAAATCATCGGACGATACGATTTGTGGTTTCTTTTGACCCGATCTAGGATTACCTATTCTAGTCTTCTCACAACAACAACAAATCTTGCAATCACACATGGGGTGATACAGTTAGAATCACTAGTCAATAGAATCATCAAAAATTAGGTAGCTCAGTCACGCGAAGAAAGCAAACACCTAGAGACTTACAGGTATGATATCTTTACGACCTGTGATTCCTTTCAAATCATTGTAAATTTACATTTTATAGCTTTCACTTAACCGAAATAAATCTTGCTGTCGCACTTGAGGGGGATTGCTGTAATGGCACCAGGAACAGGGGCATGGGGTGTCGCTCTGTCACACGTGAGGGGATGTGGAGCCGCGATGGCCAACGCAAGGTCCGAATTTCGGAATGGAGAGTTACAGGTTCGACAGTGGATTCGACCAGAGGTCCACTTGGTATTTGGGACTGATCTACGATAAGCTTGTTTGATCCACAGAACAACGCCCCATATCCCTTGCCTACAAAAGAATACTCTGGCGGCGCTGGTATTCGAACCCACAGCCCCGATGTGTGATCCACAGACGTCAAACATTCTCCGATGGTGTCTTGAAGACGTCTGAAGAAGGGGTGCCAGCTCAATTTCGTCCTTGTTATCTGTTAGGGTTTTGAATTTACAAGGTCTGTCCCCAAACAGCCCTCCTGTTGCTTCAAAACGGGACACTAATATATTTATAAAACTAAACTGGAATGATGCGCTCGTACAGGGGAATGAAATTATTTATAGGGTCATTTAAAGGACAGTAAGAATAGTTCTGCTGAGGGTTCAAAATCCCATTGGTTTAGAAGCGTGGTATATGCCTCAATAATTACACACAAGAAGAAGTTCAATGGGATACAACATCTGTAAAGTCAGCCGCTGATAAAATTCAAGTTTAGCGATTTAAGCGCAAACGCGCAGTTTTGAAGTCGTTTATAATTCTAATTTAAGATTAAAATGCACACTCACAGTTGCAGATACTTAGCGAGTTGCTTGTTTTACTATTAAAATCCTTATTTGACTACTAAATATCCACTATACACACAGGGCTATTGCAAATTAAATCCTTTGGGTGCATACGTCCTGCCACCGGGTCGGTTATGAAAGTTTTGAGAAAGGATGATTGCTCAGTTTTCTTCCTTTTCATCTGGCTAAGCCACAAATTTAAAAAGTCAATCTCAGTATAGAATTCATGGGATTTGAAAACGAGAAAGTAATCTGGATAAATGGAATTTACTTATAATAGTCAACGTGTAAGGTTCAGTAGAAAGATTAACGAAATAATAAGACACAAACGCATGGGAATAATTATTAATAATTATTATACTCATGAGAGTAAAACTACTAAGAAAAACTACTGCATGAAGTAGCATACACCACTTTTGTGAGAAACGGAGGCGGATTCTATGCATCTTAGCATTTAACTCACGTAGAGATTGAAGACAGTTTCCTGACCGAAAATTATTATTTAGAGCTCCCTTTTTGAAATCACGATGACAGGAACATAATTGGGTGAAGACGTAAATAAAAGCATTCTTTTCGTAAAGTAAGACAAAAAATAAATTGATTTTAAAAAGGAGAGAGGAGATCTCTGTTTTCGGAACACGTTAAGCGATATCTTTATTCAGTGAGCGAAGCATAATTTACTGCAGATTCCGGGCTCGCATGCATTAGCCTATAAATTGATCGTAAAATGATAATGGAAATAATTCGAAAACCTAAAAAAATAAATATTTTGTTTCGAACTGTGGCTGGCTTAGTGCATTAAGGATTAGATCTTTTTCGTTATGGATTATTCAGAAATTTAAATAAATCCTCACGGCGAGATATATTTAAATTTTCGCATGTACATTATCTTATGCAAAGGGCTTCGTATAAATATACGTAGTATGCAGAGGCGTATCAATCTAAAAATAAAAATTCAAAATTTCTTAAACCGAAAAGAAAAACTCAGGTTGGATTTAAAAAATTTAAATTCAAAAATGATTTTGAATTTTTTTAAAAGAATTACGGATTTATTTTTTTAAATTTTCAATAAGAATAATGATATCTGAAATATATGAGTAATAAAATTAGGAAAGCTCAGAACATGTTCCTTATTTTACATATATATCTCCTCAGGTTGTTCCATTTTTTGAAATATCGAATATACATTATAGCATTCAGTGAGTTATAAACCCATTACAGAAGTGAGACAATTTATATTCCGGAAAGTTATCCCAATTATGATTAGAAAGGATCTGAATCTTGGTAACAATAATTTAAATATATATTATTTCAATTTTAGATATTTTAATACATAATTTTGAAGGAGGGAAGGAAGGGCTTCACTGTGGTCTAGTTTACCTGTTTTGAAACCTATAAAATGTTTAAATTCATATCTTGCTTATGTGTTAAATTTCCACATTAATCCGGGGATGAACAACAAAAAAATTAAAATTTTCATAACAAAATCTGTCAGAATTAAGAGGCTTGGAAATAAATTACATTTTTAATTCAAAGGATATAAATAGAAATGATATACCTAGGGATTGCAATCCGGCACCAATTTCAATCTGGTCGGATCCGACGGGATCCGGCCGGATTGGACACATCAAAACTATTTTGCCTTTTCATTCCAAAATCAACTGTATAAAAGATGATAAAGTGATTGTATTACAAAGTTTATAAAAAAAGTGTTAATTTCTTATGAAATCAACTTTATTTACACTGTTATAATTAATCAGCATTTACGTATGAATCAACAATAAAAATTTAGTACAGTGTAACTAGTTAAATTGTAAATGTTATATTAGTTTAGTAATAATTAGATAATGACGGGCGGGTAAGCTCAGTTTCACTTACTAGATTTCACAAATGACATCAATGATAACTTGTAATGTAACTTATATTATGTAAGTAACTTATATTAAATCTAACTAAATCAAGCTTATCAACTGAGATCACAATAATTATGTATTTTAGACACGCCAAGCAGTCTCATTCTTATAATTATGACAGTCATCATGAATCTGTTTAATCAAGTGCACAATTATACAATAACGAGTTTAAAACTTCTTCGTATTTTTTAATATACTTACTTTAAATTATTATTTTAAGTAAAACAATTAAAAAAAACTCACTATGGTTTTGAAAAAATTATCGTAGGAAACAAAAAGTGTTAATTGTGTCATCTGTCAATCAACTTCTTACAGAGCTACAAATATAACCAGCGGCCTAGAAAGCCCTTTCTGTTTATACACTTGTTGGTTTTATTGTTAACAAATACTCATGAATAGAATACAAGTATTTTCCTCGAACTCCTTCACTTTCACATGCAGTCATTTCCTTTCTTAATGTTTTCTCATAATCTTTCTCTTTTTTTTTGGTATTTATGCTCTAGGTTTTCATATCTTGCTGGATTTGCATCTGTAATTCTTTGTTTAATGTCAAATCACTTTTCAATGACGATGAATCTGAGTAATTTTTTACTATATTATCTACGTTTTCTTTAAAGTTATCATTTTGAACAACTCTTTCTAAGATATTTTTCATTTCTAGTCTTACAACTTTTTTTTACGGCATAGTAAATGTATCATCAGTTCGTCTTGTATCATTATCATATTTTTTTATTCTGTAAGTATATTAATATTCCTGTTTTCATTTTGAATTGGTTTCAAAAGTGTCATGTTTGTTTTAGAACTTTTAGACTAGTACCTGCAATGCAACACAAATAGGTATATACTTACAATTTAAAACGTTATTTCTGTCACTATGCAAGAAGAAAGTCGTATTATAAAGAAAAATCAGAAGTATGGATCGTTACTCAATTCATTTCTAATTATCTACTTAAATCATTCTCGTACTCGTAAATGCAACATAAACATATTTCATCTATCAATTGAACAATAAGAATGTCTATATGTGAAGCGGGTGAGTCAGCTACGAACGACTCGTACACACCACGTATTTAAGTACCTACTCTTGCAACAACGCGAGTATTTTTTCAAGAAATCGGCTTCGTGTATTTTTTTTTTAATTTACCGGATCCGGTAGACGTCTAATGATGCCGGATCCGCCGGATTACCGGATCCGGTTTTCCGGATTGCAATCCCTAGATATACCATAAAATACATTAAATCAAAAAAGATGAAAACAATTTTATCATACCTACATGGTCACATCATTCACCTTAATTTGACTGATTCCGACAAGCTTCAAAACGTGATATGCATCGTTTTTGTAGAAGAAATTAATGTTTGAACATTTTTATTACTATTATGTTAAATTTATACATTCTTACATTATAACGTGAGATACATAATTATGAAGGAAAATAATATGCCAGAAGATACATGAAGGCGTAAAAGATTAAAAGGTTTCTTTTTATCATATCTACAGGATCACATTATTCATCTGAAATTGATTGATTTCGAAAAGCGTCAAAATGTGATATACATCGTTTCTGTTGAAGAAATTAATGGTGGAACATTTTTATTACTAGTGTGCAAAGTTTGTACATTAATACGTTATAGCACTGGCTACATGCTTTAGAACTAATCTTACAAGTTTTGTATGAAATAGGAGACAGAACGAAACCACATCTGCATAACAAAATTTTAATCAAAATACCACTTTCACGTATGTTGTAACTAGAGCCCACGAATGTCGCCTAGTGGGGCTGCGCGCTGTCCAAGGTTACTATATTATGCCTGTGACTCTCTCACTAATGGCTTCTTGTTATTTTTATCCTGTGATTGTCTCGTGCTGAGTGTGTTATGTGTTGGTCTTCTATGTTTGCATCAATAAATTTTATGTGGCTTACGATTGGGGTATGTCTAACATGTTGCCTACGAGTCCTATACTGATAAGTAAGCGAACTACATAGATGAAATCAATACGAATGGTGTATTTTCGAATATTAGAGTTTGCGAAGTTTGAACAACGCATTAGAATTGAGACGAAGAAAGAGCGAAAAAGACATATTATTTCCTGCACGACTGCATAATTTTTATTCGGAATGGAGTTGATTAATGTTCATGCGATACACGTCAATGCGCCATTATATTTTATTTCCTAAATTCTTCGCATCTTGTAAGTAGGAAAATAAAAAACACGTGACAACACGATGTAATTAAATGTTACATGATATGCTCAGTTATGTCTGTCATGTGACTATGACGTCACTACATCGATGACAGGAAGAGAGAGAACCGTCAAAGCCTTAATATAAATGCTGATGCAAAGTTATTTCCCTTCTTATAAAAATTATCATGTTAAAGTTAATTTCATTTCAAAAAACATTTTTTGTTCAGAAGCATAACCATGGAAATGTATCTCTGCTGTCAATATATGCGGTTACGACACATAGATCACAAAGCTATTATGATACTTCATTTATACGAAGACTTTAGAATAAAGACTTCATAGTCACTATCATTATGTTTCTATTTCTTTATCTTATAATACTCGATGGCTTATTGTTTATAAGTGCTATACAGGGTGGTCATAAATTATTGGACCCATTTCAAAAATTAATAAAAAAAACTAACAATTTTACGTCTACGGTTTTTTAAATGAGAGCGCATTTTAAAAAGTTTTTTTTAGATAAGAAACACGCAGTTACGATGGTCTAGGTGGTTGGTGGTTTTAAATTACTGGACGTCTCTCATATTTGAGAGCTATTATCTGCGAAACTTTTAAAGCTGAAAAAATCATAAAAGCATGTATTTGTAGGGAATTTCACGCTCTTTAATTTCTTAAAATCATCTTTAATTCCAAAACTGAATAGGTTTCGAGATATTCAAGAAAAATTAAAAAGGAAACCAGAAAACGTGCATAGGCTTCTGCTGATCGATAGCCATTGCGTATGAAAATCTCTCTCTGTAGCAAATTTAGAACGCCGCAATGGTACGCCACCTACCTGATAAAAACTTTTTTCTTTGCTCTCTCGTTTAAAATATCCTCCGAAGTTGTAACATGATTAGTTTTTTTTATTAATTTTTGAAATGGGTCCAATAATTTGTGACCACCTTGTAAAATTCTATATGAATGCGTTTCACTATTTCTCTGTCTACTCTTATACATATCCGTGTAATTTTGGCTCACCCTCTATAAATCACTTTTAAGCTTACTGAAGTCACAGGAAACAAAAAACCAAGGCTTATGATGTTTTATCTCTAGTTATACAGGGTGTCCACTAAAGTCCTTCTACCTCACAATAACTTGAGAACGGCGACAACTATTGCCACAAACATGGTATCTAGGAATAGTAAAGTGATCATGCACTGCACGGTGAGATTGGTTACAGCGCCACCTGGCGGTAAACAACGGAGTTAGCGTACCTTTCTCGAAAATGGTACAAGACGCGGGAGAAAATTAAATCACAAAATTGTAGAACGTCTTCGATTTAGTACGAAAAGAAACTTGAGCGCAATAATACTACGAAACGTGTAAAACGCGCATATTCCAAACCTCTGACGTAACAACTCGTGGCAAAAGGAGAAAAGATCATATTTGAACAATAAACATCTTTCGAACACCGAAAATAGAAGTATCTGCTGATAACTAATTGCTCTGTTTTGTTTCTAACGCCTTTTTGGCGTAAGAGTGTTGGAAATCATGACGAAATAAATGCGCGTTTTACACGCTTTGATCTCAGCATTATTGCACTCAATTTGTCTTTTCGTACTAAATCGAAGACGCTCTATGATTTTGCAACTCACTTTTTCCCCGTATTTTGTACCGTTTAAGAGATAGGAACGCTAACTCCGTTGCTTCCACCAGGTGGCGCTGTAGCAATCTCACCGTGCAGCGCATGGTCACTTTACTATACCTAGACACCAAGTTTGTGGCACTAGTTGTCTCCGTTCTTAAGTTATTGTAGGGTAGAAGGACATAAGTGGACACCCTGTATATTGTTTAAGGAACAGTTATCGAGACTGCTTTCATGTTTTTGCATTGCTCATATAAACACATTGCAGTGAATGATGCAAGTTTGAAAAATTGCTGCAGTTAAATAACAACTGTCATTTGTCTTGACTATTAATCATTTGCTGAGAGAAATGGCAGCAATGATGTTGTTGCTGCTGTAAAATTACTACAGTCAGGCTTAAAGGCTTATCAGGCTTAAAGGCTACAGTCAGGCTTTTCAAATAATTTCATCAGCTTATTTACAAAAGCTGATGAAATTATTTGGTTCTCTTGATGAAAGTCAATAAATTTTGTATTCTTATCATTATTGGCTTCGAGAAAGTAACATCTTCATGAAAACAGGTATTGAAAAATCGATTCTCATTTTGCGTTCAAGTGGCAAATCACGGAAAAATTGTTGCTTGTAAAATGAAGCAATGGAAAAATGGTTGTCAAGAAACTTATTTGCAACCATCCATATTTAGGTTGTTGAACACAATCTGAAGACGTCATTCGAAAATTCTAAATGACGAAATAATTTTTCAAAACCTGAAAATGCCTTGGCTAACAGGCCATTGTTTTATTTTTTTTATTTTTTTCTTATTAAGTTAGAAAGTAAATTGGTTTCGCAAGAGACTGAGAACCAAAATGCAAAATAGAGCAATAGTTTTATTTTGAAATTCGTTATGGAAAGAGGAAGAAAACCCTTTGAGCTTCAATTGTAATAAATTTAACTTTTTAATAAATGCAATTTCGAAACAATTTGTTGTTGCAGAACATGCTCTCCTTTTTTCAAGGATGATGTTTTGTCATAAGTCATGCACTCGATTCGACAGTTTCGTTTTACACCTTTATAAGAAACTTATAACAATAAAAGGAAGTAAATAATCAAGAAAGATATTATTAATTTACATATACTTGTATTAAATTATAGAATTTTTTTGGTTGTTGTTTTAGTTCGAAGGTAACAACGTAAAAAGTTTCGATGTTTCAGTAGTTTTTAGCCTAAAAAGAAGAAGCTTCAATTGAGCCTGAAGAAAAGGAATACATCTTTGAAGATCTTCAATTTATAAAGCATATGCTGTATTAATAAAAAGGTTTCACATTGAAAGATTTTGTTTGGTGTCAATGAGGTTCATACAAGAACATAAATTACGTGATGAAAACAAAGACTCCAAACAAAATACACAAAATCAGTTAAAGTATATTTAGTAAATTTTAAGTTCAGAAATGATTAATAATAGCCATTTGCTCTGTACTATTAAATAGGTTCTGTTTATTAGTTACAGAACTGGCTGTATGAAATTCAGAATCTAGTAGGTAATAGCAGAAAGATCTAGTTTCGAATGTAAATTAAAATTCATAAATGCTTCTTAACTTTACACAATGTCTAAGAGAAGGTAAAAAAGCCTTCAGCTTTCACAATGAAAAACCTTTAATTCACTGAAAGCCATTTTTTAAGATCCCAATGTATTGTTATAACTTGATTAACCTGAATATTCCGTATATATTCACTCTCTTGCAAAATGTATGGTACTCTAATTTTTTTTTTACTTTTTGTTTTTCTATTCGTTAGTTGTCACGCCATCTATGAAAGATTATAAGCTTAGATTCAATTTTCAGTTCAGAAGTAATAAAGAAAATAAAGTATACTTTACAGCTTTTCTGTAAATAAATTGTAACGTTGTCAAACTTATTACATCGGTTATCTTGAAAGTAAGTTCCGTTAGCAATTAGTGCCACATCTACGTTGCAATGACAAGAGTGCGCATGCGCACCAAGTAGTTCGAACAATTTGCGAGACAGAAATGTCGCTGTTAAAGGGAAAAAAATGCAGATCTTTCTAAGTGATTTGCGACACTCTTAAGCACCCCGCGTCCCTATACCCTGCTGTAATGCAATTTCTCATGATAGACTTTTGTTCATATACATTTCTTCGTCCCCTTTATAATCTTGACCTCTCCTCCTCTAATTCTCGTATGCTATTCCAACTTTAAAGCTTTCTTTCTGGTATGAGGTATCAGGATATCAATGCTCTGAAACAAGTTGTATAACCTGGTTAGTAGCACATGCAGCATATAGGCTACAAATTATGATGCTTGTTCATGGTATATATATCTCAACAAGGATGGCAATTAAGCTTAAATGTATTTTCCAATGCGATTCCTTCATTTAAAAATTAAGTTTTTGTTTCAATATGATTTGTGTTCTCATAATTGCCTGACAGGACTTACTTTCTGGAGAGCCTAAATATTCACATAGTGTATTTTTCTAGCACAAACAATTTCTCTCGACATGTGAGACTTCTATCCTTTCTTATTGGTGCTCACTAACCACAAAAAAAAGTTTATAAAACGAATTTCATACCTGTTGCAATTTGATATTTATCTGGGGTTTTTTTCTTTATCTCACAATCAACCACTTTCTTTATGCCACATCTTGCAGCCATGTTGATTCTGCTTCATCAGCACTTTCACTATTTAGGGTTGCATTCTCATTTTCATATTGGGCCGCGGTGGCCGAGTGGAGATGTTTCAGCTTCGGGCCAGAAGGTTCCAGGCTCGAAACACGATTTCACTAAAGATCCGCCATGCATGTGGGCCTCCACAAGTTAAATCTGAGGTCGTAGATCGGACGATCTCCTGTTGGTGTGGTGTTTGTAGGGGGGTACCAGCTCAGGTGTCGTTCTCGTCATCTGACCGTCGCTAAACATACCGAGGTCCATTCGAAAATGTTAATGTAATGAATGGGATGTTAATATATCGAATGGGATGTTAATATAACGAAGTGAAAATAAACTCATTTTCACATATTTCAAAACAGTAGAAAAAGTTTTGTTTTTGAAGTTTATACACTAATATCTGCAAGTAATAGCAAAATACTAGTAGAGAGATTCTGCAGATAAGAAAAAGTGTCAGTATTTTGCTTTTAAATTCACACTAACAATTTTATTATATGTAAAAACATAAAAAGAATCTAAACAATGAATAGGGGAACTGTTAATAGCTCTGGCACTACTAAACAAAAATAAATATTAGATTTTAATTCTTATTATAATTTAATCGCTAATCCTTTCTATTTTTCATTTTTCGAGATTATCAAGCTTTGTTTTAGATGTGGGTACAAAATTATTTTCCTTGTTTTTGTTTTAATATATGTGTTTAAACAAATGTGAACAAATTGGTTCCAGGATAATAAGCATTCCTTTTCAAACAAACTTCTAAATTGAATATAAGAGAGAAAATATAAGAAACGAATTGTCTGTGCAGATTATGAGACAAATCTCTGTAATTACTAGAGGCAGAGAAGAAATATTCGTAATTGAACAGAAACTCTTATCCTATATTGTACTAAACAGGCATACAGCAAATTTGCACTTAATCTGAGTTACGAGTTGATATTATTCACTGTAAATGTGTACCACTTTTAACAAATCAACGAAGGTAAAACATACGAGCTGGCGTGGGTCAAAGCATATCGAGGTTTCTCTTATTAATTCAAAAATCGCATTAATAAATAAAAATTGCAACCATTCTTCTGCACATTTTCTAATTTAATATCACACTTGCTCTGCTTCAAACTTGTAACTTACATCTTATATTGGAAATTTTATAAACAATCAATAAGCAAAAAAGAGCAATGGAATGCTATATAATCTTAACCTTTCACGATACTGAGCTCAAATAATATGTTTGGCGTGGTATACTCTTATTTGTGCCACTAAACCTAACAAAAACAATAAACCAGCCAAGGTGTTTTACAATCTTTCTAAAAACCGAGTTGAAAAACGTTTAAACGTTCGATTAAGAATTAAAAAGGCATTATCAATGACACCAATGAATATATCTGCCAGCTTTGACCCTAACTTTAGAACCGCCTTCATGCATCGAGCCCAACAGCTGCAACCGCTCCTATTTCTATGAAGAAAAAAGCCATGGCTCAGTATACCCATATATGAATCAATAAACCTTATAAAACAAACTATCCACGTTATTTTACAGTTCTTCTAAAAGTAATGCAGAAAAACATTTGAACGTTCGTTTAAGAATTAAACGCGCCATATCAACGGCACCAACGAATGTATCTGCCAGCTGTGACCTTAACATTAGAACTGCCTCCTTGCATCTCACCCTTCAGCAGCATGCGCTCCTATTTCTATGTAGAATGAAATAATGGCGCAGTATGCCCATATCTGAGGCAATAAACACTACAAAACCAACAATGGATGATATTTTACAGTTCTTCTAAAAATCACGTAGGAAAACATTTGAACGTTCGATTAAGAACTAAAAACTCAGTTTAAAAGACACCAATGAATGTATTGCTATCTTTGACTTTAAATTTAGAAATGCATCCATGCATCTCGCCTATAACAGCTGCACGCTCTTCTATTTCTAGAGAAGAATAAAGTAAATGCTTACAATAAAGCTCAGATCACTGGCATCATTCAGTTTATACATTCCAGAAATGGGAACACGTTTTTATCCTTTGCAATTCCAAATGGCAGACGGAAAGTGAACCGAATGAGCAACTGAAAGAAAAACTCCACCTTTCGAATGTTATCTTATCCGCTCGAGGAAGAAACTTGCAACCCTAATTCCGGTGTTCTTTCCCTCCATTGGATATGGATGGATATTCGTTTCTTACCTGGAAAACACAAGGCTGCATTGCCTCCTGTGACTGAAAGTACTATCGGAATTCAGTTACACAGAAAGCGCTGTTTGCATTGGAGGAAAAGGAGAGCTGGATCCCGTGCATAATATAGCAATCACATCCTGCCATCCATTGGATGCATTTTACAATTTTGTCTGAGTATTGTCGTAATCTTAGTCAAAATCTGTAAATTTAGATTTTGCGTGATGTTGTAGAAACTGGAAACGCTATTCACGACCTACCTTTGATCAATATAGACATATTCTTCCAGATAATTTCAAATTCAGTCAAAAAATAGAAATGGATGACAGAGTTCCACAATTTTTTTGAAATACTTATAACATATAATGTATTAATATCGTGTGAATTGGTGGCTAAACTATATTCTAATGATTCTTAAAATATGTTTCAAAATATTGAGTCGGTTAAACATTCAGTAAATCTATCCCACTCATTCTTTCTGATCAATGGCTAATTCACTAAGAAAGATAAAATACATTACACGTTTAAAGTAAATGCATCAAGTTCTTACTTCCAAATAAACCTATACCACTTGAACGACTATCTTTTTTTCACAAAGCTGAAAAGAAAGCCAATTAATTCCTCACTCTTACAGTTTTTTACTTGGCATCGCAATTCTCTTTCCAAATTAGGTTTCTTTTTTCACACATTATTAAAATTTGGGTGTCATGTAGTCTTTTTGTATTCTTTTGTGTTTTGTATACGTACACTGGTGTACAAAAATTAAGCACAACTCTTAATATGCGAAAATTTTGGAGTAAATATTGATACAATAGAAATGTGGATAATCGTGGGCCATACAATTGTCGGAACTCGCATTTTACTGTGAAGATTCGGTTACGAGAGCATTTAGGTGGGCGACCAGAAAGTGATGAAGACAAAAAGGGATTTCGACTCATCCCGTTCCACTGAAAGCTGATAATGTGATGAAACTTTCGTCAATGGTTTTGTCTAATGGGCACTAAATTTACATGCATTTTTGTAAAAATAGCACGAATATTCTAGAAGATATGGAGGTTTCTTAAATCGCAAATTCTTTAGTATGTGTTTTGATTATAACATGCAGAGTTTTCAACCAAATTGTATGAAACTAACGGGATACCTGAAAATATATAAAATAAGCATTGTATTAAAATTTGAATTAAATTTGTTGAATATTACAAGAAATATGAGTATTTATAATAAATAATTTTTTACTGAGCGTGTACAAAACGTAGCATAACTGTTCTTTCATAACTTCAGAGATATGGCAACTTATATAAAAATTCCAGTTCAGTACCGTTAATATTCAGAAATATATCGATATTGCAGCGAGGTGAATTTCGGTTACACTTAAAGAGAAGCTAAATGATGATAGCTCTTGCACAAATTGATATTTTTTTAAACTCTAATCTTCGAACATTAATATTGAATTTTATGAAAGTTGAATATCCTGAATACTCATGTATATTTATTAAAGAAATAAGTAATTTAAATTTCATTTAAATGATAACTATTCGAATATTCAAGTTTAAAAAATAAATTTCAATTTAAATTTTTCCATTTGTTTTCCATATTTGTTATATATATATATATACTATATGCCCAAAAGTATCCGGACAGTTGCAGATTTTCACATTTTTTAGATTTTCTCGGGAATGGTTTAACTGACTGCCTTTACATTTCGGACATGTAAAGAATAGGCAATAACTCACACTTTACATTGAAGATTCGGTCCTGAGGGCAATTAGGGAACCGTCTACAAACTGCGGAAGACAAAAAGAGTTTGGGTCAACCCCGCTTCACAGAATACTGATAACAACATGAAACTTTCAGAAATGGTACTGTATAATGTGCATAATATTTACAGGAATTGTTGTAAACTCAGCACAAATATTTGGGAAGATATAAAGGTTCTTAAAAAATCTCAAATTTTCCCACCTGTTTTTTGCTTATAACAAGCAGGGTTTTCTGTTATATTATACGAAACTTACAGAAAAGATGACAATATGTTAAAGAAGCATTTTGTAAAAATTTGGAAACGAATGTTTGAATAATATAGGAATAATAAGCATTTTTAGTAAAAATTGTTTTACTGCGCATGCGCGAAACATAGTGAAGTTTTTCTTTCGCAACTTTAAATATAGGGCAATTTACATAAGACATTCAGTTCAATATTGTTAGTATTCAGAAAGATATCGGCATTACAACGAGCAGAATTTTAGCTCCTGTCGAAGAGAAGCTAAAAGATGAGGGGCTGTACACAAATTGATATTTTTTAAACTCATATCTTTAAATAGTTATATTGAATTGTATAGTGGTTAGAATTTGCTGAATACCCATGAAAACGTATCAATTACGCGCATAACTTAAATTCCAGTTAATTAGGCACTATAAATAACAAAAATTTTATTACTTTAATTATATTATTTACATGATTATTAACAATTTACATATTACAATTTTACGGCCAAACAATATTTTTAAATATTTTTATTCTATGGCGAAACGATTTTTTATCCAATTAATTTCTTTTCTTAAAATATTTTAATAATTCTACTTATCTATTTTTTATTCGTTACGAATATTAGATGTGTTCATGGGTATTCAGCAAATTCTAACCACTATACAATTCAATTATTATATTAGTTAAAAAAAGATATTAGATAGATATTAGTTTAAAAAATATCAATTTTTGTACAACCCCTCATCTTTTAGCTTCTCCTCGACAGGCGCTAAAATTCTGTTCGTTGCAATGCCGATATCTTCCAGAATACTAAAGATATTGAACTTAATTTTTTATATAAGCTGCCCTATATATCTGGCTTTAAAGCTGTGAAAGAAAAATTACACTATGTTTCGCTCATGCGCAGTAAAATATTATTTACTAAAAATTCTCATAATTCCTGTACTATTTCACAATTCTTTTTTTATATTTTTACAAAATGCCTTTCTGACATATTGTCATCTTATCTGTAAGTTTCGTATAATATAACGGAAAACTCTGCATGTTATAAGCAAAAAACGGGTGGGAAAATGAGATTTTTTAAGAAAACCTTTATATTTTCCCAAATACTTCTGCTGAGTTTACGAAAATTCCTGTAAACATCATGCACATTATACAGTACCATTTCTGAAAGTTTCATCTTGTTACCAGTATTCTGTGAAGCGGGGTGGGCCCAAAGCGTTTTTTTCTTCATCAGTTTGAAGACGGTCCCCTAATTGCCCTCAAGACCGAATCTTCAATGTAAAATGTAAGTTATTGTTTATTCTTTAAATGTTCGAAATTTAAAGGCAGTCAGTTAAACCATTCCGGAGAAATTCTAAAAACGTTTAAAATCGGCAACTGTCCGCATACTTTTGGGCATATAGTGTATATATACTTCTAAATTTCGGCAATTTAATCCATTGCTTGTTGCTAAAGGTAAACGGACCTCATAATACTGCCTACTGAATGTACATAATCTACTTAGATTCGACAATACAAGTTTAATTATCCTAACAATCCTTTGTAATAACATAAATATTTTCATTGGTTCTTAATGATAGTCAAAACTACTCGTATATTAATATTTTCCAATTAGCAGGGAGATTTTGACTGTTATTCTTTTATAATTTAATGTACATGTTTAATATGCCTTTTGCAGCCAATATGTATCACTCTAATTGAAGTACTAGAAGAACCAGAATTTTTTTTCTCTTTCCGACCTCATTTTCTTTTCTATCTCAGTTTCTTCCCAAAAGTTTGACGCTTGAAGGACAATACTAACTTTATGAACCACTTGAACAGGTTCCTGCCATCGTAACATATAAGAACGGTTAAATTTTTTATTGCCTTATGAGTTTTGATGATTCCGCCGAAACCGGAAAAGCCTTATAGCCAGTTCCTTTGCGAAAAAGGTAATAAACAGAAAATTGAAAGACGTGGGATTAAATAAGTTTACCCTAAACAAAGTTTTCTGAAAAGTATTTTCGAAGCGTTAAGTGCCAAGAAAAGTCAAGAAGTCGAAAAATGGGCCGAACTTAAATTCCAACCCACTGTCGTAAATGGAGTTAGAAATTTTCCCGTTCCTCGGTTTATGATCTACTTCTGCCATCTTTATTCGCTTCGAAATAAAAATTCAGGAGCTTTAATCAACACTAATCCAACGGTACTTTAACGACACAGTCATCAAAACTATCCGAGCTTGCAAGTTGAACTTTTCTAGAATCGTTTAAATGAAGGTATAAATGGCTCGGCCGAGATGTTTCGACTTCCAATGCTACATCCAACTTTTATGGTTCCATTCTTTAAGTTTTATTTCTTTTACTGTTTCCTCCGCTGATTTTTGTGATTATACCATTTTTTTAAATCTGAAATATAATATTTATTCTTAGGATTTATAGTTCTCTTTTTGATTGTTTTCCCAATCTTGTGGAAAAAGCATTCTTCGAAACACTAGATGAGAATGTCATGCTGTATTTAGATCGAAACTTTGTTCCTCAAACGAAATTTTTATGCTCATCTCGTTTGGGGAATTTCTGCTTCATATTTCATTATTTTCTGTAACGTTAGGGAACACTTTCAAAGATAATTTAGAATAAGTGTTACCAGATGGTCAATTGCATGCACTTCTTCTTTCGATAGTCTTAATGCCTGTAGATAATTGTTTCTGCTGCGAAAATTTAACGCTGAATGAATAAAAATATATTTAAGTTAACTAAGACAATCTCAGAATTTTTTCGCAGTAACTCTAATTTATTGATTCTTATTTTCAGTATTTCTTCATTATTCTTTTCATATTTTCTCTGGAAAAATAAATTTTGAGTTACAATCGTCATTATATCATACAGAGAGAAGTTGCATTCGACATGACTAAATTAACATTCGTAAATTTTAACTGACAGTGTCGCTAAATTAGAAAGGAGAAATAACCCATAATGTTAGGTGCATAGTCGTAATTAGAACTTCAATCATTCAACCGGCAACCTATCCGTCCCTATTAGCACAAATATATTGTAAGATATTTTTACGATATTGTCCGATGCTCTGAATTATGTTTAATATCGTGAATATATCATAGCAATATCATAGGGCAGCTTGTGCTATCTGGTCGCCTACGTAAGAGCCTGCTTCCTCCAAGTAATATGCTCCAATTTTTAACCCTAGGGAAAGAAAGTTCGGAGAGAGCAAGATTCGTTCTCCAGTAGCACAATTCACACTTTTAAATCTGTTTTTACCCTCTCTGTCCAATTGCTGTGGGCATGGCTAGATTTAGCCCTTCCGGGGTTCATAAGCCGGACATTCATCACTAGGCCACTCCACTTTTTTGGAACACAGGACGCCAAACCCTTCGTCATTGTAAGAAACCGATGATAAATTGTGTAGACCGACTAAAAAGCTGGAATTCCATCCTGTTTGGATTTTCATTTGGTCCATTAAGCCACAAAACTGAAACACGATAGTCAGTTAGGGGGACCGAACCACTCTCAAAAAAGCGAAAACCAGAAATTGGGGAATGGGGAGTGTGAGTCAGTCTGGAATAATCAGTAGGGTGGATCGAAAATTCAAAGTGTGGATAAAATAATCGGCATAGGGTGCAAAAGTTGTCTTTTAAGTGTACTAGCATACATGCAAAATTTTTTCAACTTTCTTTTATATCTTCTGGTGCCCCAAGACGCTTAAATATTTGCAAAACACGATTTTTATGCAAATTCCGAATCAAAAATAAAAAATGTGTTAAAGAAACGGTTTTACAAGGAGAAACATAGAGGGGCGGGCGAAGGAATGATAAAAATACCAACAAAAATTGGAAAAATATCGTAATGAAAAAATATCGTGTTTGGTCGATATTCCATTTTTAAGTGTGCAAATTTCGATTCATATAAATGCCAAAAAGACATGAAAATTCCACTTGCTGAGCGATTGTTTATAAAAGATCAAATATTTGAAAGGAAAATGGTTATTGGAGAAGTGGACGTAATTGCGAATAAAAAAGAGAAAAGAGAAAAAGAAAACAGATGGAAGACCAAAGAATAAAACGTAAAATGGTTAAAACTGATGCTGATCTACTCATGCTCAATCAATGGAGCTACTTGAGCTCATCACTATGTCTTCGTCCTTGTATACAGATACGGATGTAATTACCTTTAAATATCAATCATAAAATCGTTTAGATTTCCCTATCTTAGCAATGGAATGTGACCGATACGGAATTTCAGATAGAGTAGCTGCTTCATTTGCCTGTGCTGTTTTACAAGACATTGGAATTGTACACGAAGGAGAGGCTTCGCATGTGGTAGATCGCAATAAAATTCGTAGACAGCGTAAAAAGCTTTATAATGCAGTTGAAGAGTCTACTAAGTTAACAGTGTCTTGGTCTCTTTAAACCGGATTATGTTTCGATTGGAGAAAAGACAACACAAAAGTACTAATTAAGAATAACACAAAGTACTACCCAAAGACCACGAAGGAGGAGCATTATACTCTTGTAAACGAACCTAACTCTGTGTATATCGGACATATTACTATTGCAAGAGGAGGAGCTAAAGCCATAAAAGAAGCAATACTCAATATTTTTTGTATCAATTAATATGCACTTAAATGGGCTAACAGTAATTGGATGCGATGAAACAAATGTTAATACTGGGCACAAGGGCCCAGGGAGGTATTATTCGTTTTATGGAAATGGCCTCAATAGACCATTACAATGGTGAATTTGTTTGCTTCAAACAAATGAATTACCTCTCTGCCATCAACTAAATTCTTTGGATGGTGCAACAACTGGTCCTAAAGAATTTTGCCGACCAATTGGTAAAGCAATCAAACTTGTAGCTCCATTTTCTTCAATAAGTGTAGAGAATATGCCACATAATATAGATATAATGGTTCTCAGCAATGATCAGCAATACCTATATGATGTTTGCCTAGCTATATCAAGTGGTGAATGTTATTCTCACCTGGCATTAAGAAATCCTGGTCCAGTTGCTCACTCAAGGTGACTAACAAATGCAGGTAGAACTTAATGTATGTGGTCACAGAAAAACCATCTGACAATATCATTATTCTTGCAACATATATTATGAAGGTATATGCAACCTTTACGGTCCCATGTCAAAACAACGCCCTCCATAACAGAAGGAGCGCTGCATATTTGGAGATTTATCTCATTTTTTAGACATTTGGAACCCAATTTAAGAAATATAGTATACACTTTTATTAAACGAAATATCTTCTTTTGCCATCCTGAAAATTTGCTATTGTCAATGCTCACAGATAACAGAGAGAATATAAGGTCTTTAGCACTACGAAAACTAATTTGTGCTAGAAATGAAAATAGAGGATCATCAGACTAAGAAATTTTCAAGTACCAAAAATAGACTTTAAAGCAAGGGATTTTTTTTGCACTTATTAACTGGCAACGAGTTGGACCTTTTGAACCACCTCTTTCGATGAATGTGCCATTTAAAGAAATTGAGGCCATGGTAAAAGTTAGACGGAGGAATGGTCAAAATATCCATGCCATACCCAAGCTGTAGAAAGATGTTTTCCCTCAGTGTCTGAAGCGTCGGAAAGTGTATATGGAGAAGAGGAGAGACACGGCTTCATATTGAAGAGGATACAATCAAGAAGTCTTATCAAGCATTTCAATACCAAGAAGGATTACATCCTTTAGAAATATGTAAATCTTCAAACTAATAGAATTAAAAAATCTATGATGTAAGTTCACCTTTAATAAGTTTTGGTATTTATTGCTTTGACTATTAAATTTATACTTCATGTATTATTATAAAATTATAATTATTTATAAGTTTATACTTTAATACTTGAATAATCTGCCAATTTTTCAAATACTTTTCATTAATTCACAATTTTTAATAGATATTTGTAAAAATGTCAATTTTTAACTTTTTGAGGGCGTTTGGGCCACCAAAAGATTTTTAATGATAATAAAAAAACGTAAACTAATATACCCCAAACAAAACTTTCTTACCCGGCGCTAAAGGAAATTTTGAAAATATTTTTTTATGAATTTCCAAAAAAAATGACATTTTTAACTATCTTTTGGAGCACTGGAATATATGAATGGATTTCAATAAAAAAATATATATATAAACTAATATACCTAAGACACAACTTTCCCACCCCATGCCAAAAATAATTTCAAAACAAAACAAAAAAGATTTTAAATTTTCATAAAAAATTCTATTTTTGGCTATTTTTGAGGCGCTTGGGGCACCGGAAGATATAAATGAATTTCTATAAAAAAAATTGTATAAACTAATATACTTAAGACACAAGTTTCCCACCCCATGCCAAAAATAATTTCAAAAAAAAATTTTTTTTTTCCTATACTTTTCGATCCACCCTAATAATCAGGGAGGGGGACCCCGTTTTGAAAGCTGGGAGAGGAGGAAGCGCTGTAGCCTAGGAGATCGGGTTGCCCGAAGGTGAAGTTGGCACAGTAGGTCCTGATAAAAAACCACCAGATATTATGGGCTGAAAATGGAAAAGGTCTGCTAAGAAACCCTCCAAATGGATTGGAACAGATGATGGTGAATCTCTCCTCTTCTCCCTAATTTCCGAAACCTTATATTTTTTTATCGATTTTAATTTTATTTTTATACAAGCAGATTTTAAGAAGCAAATACTATGTCAAACTGAAAAAAAAACATTTAATTGAAGTTCACCTTCAAGAGAATTGTTTTTATTTTCTCGTTTATAAAATTAATTTAAATGTAAAGTAATTTTAAAGAAAATGATTAAAAAAATTGCAAAACATTTAAAAAATATATAAATACTCTAATACAATGTTAACCAGAGTCGTGGTACTGTGAGTTGATTACCCAATTGTCAAAAAATTTGGACTACACTGATCTGTGTGCAAAGAGAAGACGTGAAAAAATCACTAGAATGATGTTCTGAAATTTATATGATACTTCATTTTTATTTAAATACAAGTTCGAGTACATTGTCCCTGTAAATCAAATGAAAGCATCAAATTAGATTGTCATGGAAATATCGAGAAAGAAACAATCTCGTGGCCTCAGGGCCCCCAAGGCTGAAAGGCCCCTAGACAGTTGCCCACTGTGCCTTTTTGATGATCCGGCCTTGAGTGTGCGCTATATCACAAGTGTTTTCTATCAGAATAAGTGTTTTGTATCACTCTAAGAATATTGTCTCTGGTCGATTGCAACCCTTTTATTTCTTAGTGATTTGAATATCTCAAACATTACAGATAGAACATAGAAATTTTGTTTCCGAAAATTATTTTGCATGCTCAAAAAGAATACATGAATGGTTATTAAACGATAGAGATATTAATATTCAACCTAGATTTTTTTTTTTAGATTTCAGTTTGTGCTTTAGATACTAATTAAATAAAGAAAAAAGTGCACAAATCGAAACAGTGAAAGTTTTGAAGGGATATTTTAACATACATACACTTGATTTATATATTTATCTGCATCAAATTTTTGAATAAACTGTGTTACATATTGTTTCCAATTATAATAAAACTAGAAAATCATCTGTCGTGGTATGATGGGTTCAAATTGCCTCTTCATTCGAGAGATTTCCCGCGAAATTTGACTTGCTTAAATAGATATATATGCGAGAGAAATGTTTAACATTGTTTGAAAACGAATACAATAAACTTTTATGACAGAAAATATTTTTTATTTTACATATTATTTTTATATTTCTTCATTCAAAAACCTCTTGGTAAACACCATTCCGTTTGAAGTACCTTTCGTTGTTTAGCAATTTTTTTATAATTCAATAACCATGAAATTCTCAGCTTGTCAAACATATAAGTCAAAAGGTAAAATTTCAAAGGAATTCTTTTTCCAAATTCTAATCAAAACAAAGCACTTCTCTGCTTGTCAAACTTTGCCAAAAATATTATCAAATTATATCAACACGATTTCAATAAATAATCAGATACATCGTGGCGTACAAACTATATCACGCGCATGATATACCATTGGCGTAATTTACTACTTTCTATTGAAAAACGGGAATTAATTTGAAATATATGATTAATATAATTTAAAATTTCTCGGGAACTATTAATTATAGCGAGATAAATTTTATATCAATCGAGAGAAAATTTTATTTTACTATTTTAGAGCTATTCAATTCGAAATTAGAACGACAACTACTCTTTTAAATTTAAAATTACTGAAATTAGGCTCTCCAACAATGAAATAATGCTGTTGAACGTCTCGCAGTGCTATGGCGCGAGTTTTATTGCTGTGACGTGTGTTACCTAGAGACAGATCTGGGCTATTATTTTGTTAATGCATTTTTCCATTTATTATTTGTTATGGACTTTGTGCGAGCTTTAAAGATACAAATCTTAGCCTGAATGAATAAGATTTGAGATTCCGATTTGTCGTGCACTTATATATATTAGTAATGTATTGTCATTAAACGTTTCGAAAGAAAATTTATAATTATGCTGACATATTTAGAGAATCTGATTTTATTAGTTAACTTGGCGAAACTGTGCAAATGCAGCTGATTTTCATGTAGTTTCTTTACGATTGATAGAAAGTTAAAATTTCATAGAATTTCACAGGAATTCGTTTCGACATTTATTTAATTTTTCGTCGAATGTATCATCACATTTCGAGAGGTTTTTAAAAAATTAGTTACGTAAAACATTTTAAATTCGTTTATTTTTTACTTACATGATATACCTACTTTTCTTTGATAGGAAATAAAAAATTCATATTTACACACTGTACTCTTAAATTGTACTTTACTGTAAACTCACAGTACAATTTAAAAATCACTTTTTACTAAAAATTAAATAATTATTTGTAAAACTTTAAAAATCTCTAGACAGCATTCAGTCGCACTTAAAATTTAAAAAAAGAAAATGAAGCACTTTTTTCCAAGTTTAAATAAAGCGATGCTTTAATCAAAAAATCTCTCGGTGATGTATAAAATGATACATTATTTCTGTTCAAGAAGTAAAACAATTTATTTGAACAATGTTCGTACAACCAAGAAGTCTGCTATGTGAGATATCTTACCACAAAGTATTCTCGTTAATATTATCTCGTCGCATTAATATGTCTCTCCGCCATGGGTGGATTATGGAAATTAATAGCAGGAGAGATCAGCAGATCTGATAAAGACACAATTTGTCAACAGGATTCGCATTAGCCAATAGTGTTTCTTAGATATCTCGAAGCAATTTTTTCACTTATCTCGCGCGAAAGGATGCCCCCTGGCTCAGAGAATACTAGAAGTTAGACTGGTAGAAGTAGCATGATATCTGTGCTGTTTCTGTGAATTCTGCTTTAAATTTTAGAATAAAGGAACCTCAGAGAAATATTATTTCTATTTCGAAAGGAAGTATTGTTTTCAATTCATGATGAGTACGTTTTTAAATATATTTTTTTATGTATTATTTTGAAAAAATTTAAGATAGAATACTCTCTGAATAATAGATTTTGTTATTGTACTGTTCGAAGTGAATAAATGTTTCATTTTTTGTGAAATTCAATTTATGTATAATTAATTACATACAAATCACGCTTACAAACGCTTTCTTTTTAGTGCTGACTTTATTTTAATGATTTTTCTTTACATCTACAAAGTGATAATTTATATGAATATAAGAGTTAAATTATCGTTTTTTAGTTGAAATTCTAAACACGATGTCTAGGTTTAGTTTAGTTATATTAACTCCCCGTTTCGAAACAACACGAGGGCTATTTTGACAAAGCCTTCGGAATTTTCAGATGACGATGGCATATGAAGCCTCCTGCTATACAACTTGAAGATCAATGGTTTAAGAATGTAGCCAATGACCAACTTTTAAGGAAAAATATTAAATTAGTAATTAAACATATTCATGAATATGAATTGCTGTTAAAACCAGAATCATAGTGGCAACAAGTAATGGTTCTAGTGGCAACAACTAATGGTTCTAGTGGCAACAACTAATAGTTCTAGTAGCAACAACTAATGGTTATAGTGGCAACAACTAAATGTTCAAGTGTGATTCGTAATGACAACAACTAATGGTTCTAGTGGCAACAACTAAATGTTCAAGTGTGATTCATAATGACAACAACTAATGGTTCTAGTAAAAATAACTAATTGTTCAAGTATGATTCATAGTGTCAGCAACTATACATTCTAGTGGCAACAACTAATAGTTCCAATGTGATTTGAATATGTTTCCAACTTAACGGTGAAAAAATAACTTTTATTCACTGAACACTTGTTTTTTGAATAAGACTGATATTGTGAAACATATTGAAGAGATAGAAATGCTTGAACTGCTTTTATGTATAGGTTGTTCTTATAATAGTGTTTAAGTTTATTTTATTATTCACTAGCCACCTTCGGCGACCAGCTTGTTTGCCGGGAATATGATTTGAATTGAATCTTGTATAATTTTCTATTAATGGCTGCTTTACAACGTAATTTCAAACTTCAGATTCTAGTAGATATTTAATCCATCTTCTTTTAATGGCCTTGTACCTGTTCTGTTTATTGTCTACATAAATGTCCCTAATGGAGTCATATAACTTACCATACCATGTAACATCTAACTGCACGTTGCCGGCTCCACCTTCACTTTCTTATTCCTCTTTCAAAATATGCATTCGATTTCAACATTAAAATGGCGCAGCACATTTTATGGCCAGCGGCGCGTTAGATGAATTAAAGCATGCTGAAAAAAGAAAGAAAACAGAGCAACCATAATCATTCAGCATATTGGATATATTTCTTAATATACGTAATATCTCCGAGAGCTTGGCTTACAGATTTCATAATGATTTTGATGAAATAAAATATGAAAGCAAAATGTGTTAAGATATTACCTCGAAGTTCAACAATAAAAGAGAAACATGCAATTAAATATTTGTTTAAACAATGAAAACGGTTTGAATTTTGATGCAATAATGAAAAGTATTGCTTTAAATTATGCAACTGGGTTAGTGTGTTAATCCATATTATCTGTATTGCACATTTCATTTAGTGTATCCTTCACTTTCAATTAATTCACTGATATAATAATATTCCCTTTGCATTTCCACCCTATGTTCTATTGCGAAAATAACTTGTTCCAGCATGCCTGACCTACCATTTCATTTTGGCCACTTTTTTTAAACACCCTGTATGTCTGTGCATATAGTCCAATTAAACGTGGCCCAAAAGCTAACTAAATTAGTGCAATTGTTTTTAGTATTATTTTTATAACACAACTTATTTCTTAGCAGATGGGGCTTGACTACATTCTATATTTTCCGAAGGTTCACAATTTTTTTAAATACTTCAATTAATGTATTATTTGACTATTTTTTAGATTTAACAGGAGTTAAAAATACTTTGTTATTTCCTGGTTCCGCGCTTTTAATAACTTATTGAAATTTGCATATTATCTCTGAAATGTACATCGAAAGACGGAAAAAGAATATCAAACAGCAGTGAAAGGTATGGGAAAGTGGTTTAAGTCAATAAATTTGTCTTCTTATATCTGTGTACGTTTTACAGACAGAGGCATGCAACTTTGTATGAGAATAGATGAATGTAAGAGACTCGATTTACTTATTGATATTTTTGCACTATGGGCGCCATATAAAATTTTAATTTTTTAAGCTTTTTTTCATCAATTATCTTAGAAGCTAAATTGTTTTCATACAAATTCTCACATTATTTACATCGTATACGAGATATTAGGAAGAAGAATTTTAATGAACTGTATTAAAAATTTCCCACAGTAAATATCGTTCTGCATCATTTATCCAGATATTATTTTTTTAAAAAAAATCAGGCAATTTTAGCTTTGTGAAAAGCATTTAGGTTTCATTTAAATTACTTCACTTAGCTGTGAAATGCCAAAATTTCTAATGAAGTTTAGTTTTTAGGTCATCGTTTTCTTTAAAAATTATCTGGGACAGGAAATTAGAGTCTAAAACTTATTGAATCTTAAAAAACGTAAATGTTTCAGAATATCTAGTTCACAAATCGCCTAATTTTCTATATTATGTTCTTTTAATAGACTGAGTTTCAATTAATTTTGACATAAAACATAAGAAACATAGAAATAACCGTAAAAGAAACATAGAAATAATTTTATTGTCGAAATTTGCTGATTTTATGCATTTTAAAATTAAATTGTTAAGAAAGTGTAAAATTTTACAAAAAAATTTTAAATGTTCCAACAAAAAATAAATAAAATATTTTTCACTAATAATAAATGTAAACTATTTTTTTCATCTAGGGAAAATCCACCTACAGAACAATAAACGATTTGTGCAATGGATTCAACCAGCGTTTCAGTTTTTGCTAAAATAAAAGTTTATTTTGCTTCTAATGCAACAAAAATGTCCCATAAAACTAATGAGAACTCAGAGCTATTCGAGCCTCTGTATTCCACAAGATCTCTGTGAGGCGATAAAGCTTATGGGTATGAAATCATATTAAAAAAAGAGAAAGTTTCAATGAAGTGCAATAAAACTCGTCCACGGTAGACATTGCTCGCGAATATCCGAAAATAATTTTGCGATATTTTTAGCCCATTTTCGCTTTGTGTGTGGGTTTTCAGGTCATATCCCTTTAATGATAATGGGTGAAGAACGTTT